>SNQJ01S0089093.1:13355-26441 GCA_010110895.2 Picea sitchensis | reverse complement strand
TTATTAAAATGAAATTATAATGGAGGATTAAAATTTTAAAAAGGGAAATGGTTGTTTTATCTGCATATGCTAATTTAATTTTTAGTTAAAAAGAAAAGAGGGTAAATGGTTGTTTTATCTACACTTGCTAAATAAATTTTTAATTAAAGATGAAAAAGGGTAAATGGTTGTTTATCTACAATTGCTAATTTGATTTTTAATTAAAAAGGAAAAAGAAGGAAACTTATAGAAAAAGGGGAAACCTAAAGCAATGGGTAAACATAAAGAAAAAGTTGAATGTCTAACTTAGTAAGGAATCTTTCCTTGGGAACTTGTTATTTATGAACTCAACTAGGAATTAAGTAAGGCGTAAGTCATTTAATATTTGTAAGGGAATGTTGGGACACCAAGGAGCGTTTTTAGGAATTCTTTTAGGTGGGTGAGGTAAATAGGAATAATTATTTATTTAATAAAATTAATTTTCTAGTGGAACTAGGGGATCGGGTGACATGTGTACGGGGGAGGTTTTTCCTAATTAATTAAATGAAAAATGAATTTACTACGAATTTGGGAAACTAATTACTTGAAAACTCTATTAAAAGGATGGAGGATGAGGAGTATGGATCTAATATTTTTTCATAATGTTACATTGCTGAATTTTTCCTTGACTGAAATTTCTCTTGTGGGAGTTGGGATACCCAGCTCGGGTAATGAGTGGTAGCTCAATCTTACGAGGCGATTTGGGTGCTAGAAGTTCTCTAGTATTATGTGTATGGCCCATTTTCGGCTCGGGGGGCTCAGGGGGAAGAAGAGTACCCCTGGCGCTGACTTGGAGGTACCAGTGAGGTCACATAGGTTGGCAAGCGAGAGCTGGATGAAGTGTGTGCGGGACAACGAATCGGAGTTTTCACATCTAGCTATGGTACGCATGTGTTTATTTTGAATGGTAGTTTAATATTATTCCTGTTCCTTTAATACTGTACTTCTATTGTGTTAAGATCATGTTTTATTTAGCATTTTATAATAAAAAACTTAAAGTCATCCTGTCCTTATGCTCGCTATATTTGAATTGATTTCCCATGGTGAACCCAAAATCCGATTGCAATGACTCCTATGTTTTGGTTTTATTGATCATTACGAAGAAATTGTGTTTTTATATTTCCACCCTTATCTCTTTAGTTATTAGTTTGTGCCTGAGCAGTCGGCCATGAGCCGAATCGATGTTCATCACTTCAGTGTTTAAAGACCTATAGATTCAAATGTTTTTCTTTGCCATGCATGGATAATAAGAGAAGGATAATTTTTTCTCCCAGCTATCTATCCCTTACTTATCTTAGCATTTTCTTTTATGCATAATCCATGTACCCTTCCCAAAATTTTATCTTTGCATTTGAATGATACATCTCTGCATTTCTCTTTGGATGATTATATCTGCGTTTTCAATTGGTTCATATTTGAAAGTTTATCTCCGTGTTTTCCTATGATTGATTATCTATGCAGTTAAAATGAATACTCCCTAAAGGATTAATCCACAAATTCTTTGGCTCCTGGCAAAAAGGGGAAATTTTTTTTGATTGGAATTTTACCCAGCATTCAAAAATGTTTTTATTGGCATTTTACACAGTATGCATCCACGTTTTGTTTGGCATTTTACCCAACATTCAAAACCATTTTTTTGACATTTTACACAGTATGCATCCACATTTTTCCTGGCATTTTACCCATCATTCAAAAACATTTTTATTGGCATTTCATGCAGTATGCATCCACGTTTTTCCTTGCATTTTTACCTAGCATTCAAAAATGTTTTTATTGGCATTTTACACAGTATGCATCCACGTTTTTATTGGCATTCTGCCCAGCATTCAAAAATGTTTTTATTTGCATTTTACATAGTATGCATCCACGTTTTTCCTGGCATTTTTACCCAACATTCAAAAACATTTTTATTAGCATTTTACACAGTATGCATCCATGTTTTGATTGGAATTTTACCTAGCATTCAAAAACGTTTTTATTGGCATTTTACATAGTATGCATCCGCGTTTTTCCTGACATTTTTACCCAACATTCAACCATGTTTTTATTGGCATTTTACGCATTTTTATCCAGCACTCAAAATGTTTTTATTGTCATTTTACATAGTATGCATCCATGTTTTTCCTGGAATTTTTACCAAGCATTCAACCAAATTTTTATTGGAATTTTACACAGTATGCATCCATGTTTTGCTTGGCATTTTTACCCAGCATTCAACCATGGTTTTATTAGAATTCTACACAGTATGCATCCATGTTTTTCTTGGCATTTTTACCCAGCAATCAACCACGATTTTATTGACATCATGCATAGATTTTACTCCACGAACTTATTAGCATACTGCACAGCAATTACACAGTACCCACTCCATGAATAGGGGGCTTGAGTCTCTGTTCTTTTGTTGAATGATTAATCTCTGCATTTAATTTATCTTTGCGTGTAAGAAAACTCATATTGCATTTTCTGTTATGAATCATCCATGTGTCCTCCCTAGAAATAAACTCTGCAATAATGCATTTACTTGATAGAAAAATATTATGTTGATAGACATCATTATCATAGATTTAATGGACAACGATTTAATGGACTGTGTGGGTACTATATATTAGACATCGTGGGTATTTCAATATTTGTCTAATAGACAACGATATATTTACTTCTTGTGACAATGATGTATCAAAATATAGTAACCTTTTTTGACAATGATATATCCTTTATACAAGCGATGTATCTATTTGATTGTTCCTTTTAATGGCAGGAAATCCCGTTTTGGTTGCTTAACTGGTCATAATTGTGTGTTCTTTAAACTAACAAATGTAGATATTATTATTTAAAGTTAGACAGAGATATACTATTTCAATTTTACATTTAAAAGACAACAATTTATATTTAAAAGACAACAAGTATATTCTTATAAGATAGCGATATAGTTTCAGTTTTAAATAACGAATTCAGAAAATAGTGAATTCATAAGATAACGATATAGTTTCAGTTTTAAATAGCGATATAAGACAACAAATTCATATAGTTATAGTTTTAAAAGATAACAAATTCATTTTTAAAAGATAGCGATATATACTTATCTCATATTTGGAATCGAAGAATAGCTACAATGAACTCTTTGTTTGAATATAATTATTTTAATGTGTATTTAATAGTTTTTAAATCGCATTATGTTAACAATTTAATGGTTATTATTAACCACTTGCTTCTTATTAACAGGTTTTAATAAGTTGCACAATAGTATTGTTGCTTCAACTTAAATGTCTCCTTTGTAATAGGGGAAATATCAATGCATAACAGTCATATTATGAGGATTAGATTATAATAGTTTAGTAGCCTTGGCATCAACTTTATTAGTTCCATTTTAAATGGTAGTTAGATAGGGTGGAACAATCTAATAATGTGTAGCTATTTTAATTGTTGATTAGTTTTACATTCACCTAATAGTTTCAGTTTCAGTGGCGATATAATCTGGTTATTGATGATTTAATTATGAGTAAGGCATTTACCCCTTCGATTAGGTTAACAACCTCTTTTGCATTTAGATAAATGGTTAAAGATGTTTAATGCATTGAGTGCCTATAATAGTTTTTTCCTTACGTTAATCTTAATTGTTTTGATTATAATTATTGGGATTATCACCTTATAGCAACCCTAAATGTTCTCCCAACAAGGAACTAGATAAGGACCTATTGAATTATTGAATGTATTTTTGTAAGGTTGTTGCAATGCTCGATTTTATGTTGGGATGAAGGGTTGGAATTATTTCGGTTGCGCATGGGTCCCTAGTGCGCCCATCGCACTGTGGAAACATGATTTCTTGAGATTGGATCGTTGCATGCATGGATCAAGAAGCACACATGATAACTTGACTGAGGATCGTGTGCCACCCGATGTGGTTGATGACTGTTGTTTTTATGGTGTTACTTGTTTTGAAACTTTTGTGTTTGTCTCTCTCTCGTCGGGAAGGTTATAGTTAATGGTCATCGAAGCAGATGTGTCAAGTTGTTTATGTTGTCCTTTAGCTTGTAGGTTTTGTCTTGATTGTGTCGGGCAATTAGTCGGTTTAATCTTCCTTTTTATTATCACATGTTTCGTCCAATTTCATGATGTGATGGAATGTTGGTTCATTGTTGTCTGTTGCCTAAAAGTGTAAGTGGTGTTCATTTTCAAGTTGTGTTGATTAATTGTGGTTGTTGATTTCCTTCCTTCTTAAAACAAAAAAAAAAATTGTGCTTGCTTGCATCGCATGTGGTCATAATGACGGGGGTCATTACAAAACCATCCTGTAGGTTTCCTTTTCAAATATTGTTTCTACCCATGCATTGTCCATTTATGTTACTTAAATCAAATTTTTCGACAAGCCTAGGATGTGCAGAACACCAGGCAGTGTTCTAATCCTTCCGTCTATGAGCCGCAACTTGAATTTCCGTCATCCTATGATTCTGGTTGTCGAATCATCTCCTAATAAAACATTACCTCCATCATACCTTTCATATTTTAAGAAACAATTCTATGTGGCGATTCATATGAAAGGATGCAACAAAGTCAACCAACCATGCCTCATGACCTAAATGTGTGCTTGAAGAATCCAAGTACACATCCCCTCTTTCTTCCTTATAGATATTTGCAGAACGAGATTCTTGAGATCCCTTCTTTTTCTCAACTTTGGATCTACACTGCTTATTTTAGTTCCCTTATTTTCCACATCTCCAACATACCGTTAAAAAAATTCTGAGAGATTTATATCTACCCTTAGACTTAGATCTCCCACTTGAGAAATTAGATCTATTTCTTTCCTTGGAACATCCTCCTGCAAATAATGCATTTGTGCTCTATCCTTCAATATTCTTGAGTCTCATCTCCTTCGACAACAAGGATGATACCACTTCATCAAAGATCAAGGTAGTTGTATTACTACCTATGGCCACAACCAGACTATCCCATGATTATGGTAAAGAAAAAAGTAAACTGATACATTTATATTCATCTAAAATTTTAATCTCAATGGATACTAACTGACTTACCATGGTATTGAAGGAATTCAAATTCTCTTCCACTAAGTCTCCATCTCTCATCCTCAAGTTATACATCTTCTTTCTATGGAATAGTTTATTCAGTAGGGACTTAGAATGATACAACTTCCCCAACTTATCCCGTAAATACTTGGTTGTAGATTCCTCTGACACATTCAATAATATTGAATCTGAGTGACACTGTCAGATTGTGCTCTTTGCCTTCCGATCCAAATTTTTCTAGTCATGTGTTGAAACTCTTGTAGGTGTAGTACCTGGATATACCGTGATCTATTTATCTCTGTCCACCAATGGATCTTCCATCTTGAGCTTCCACAACTCAAAACTTTTCCCATTAAACTTCTCGATCTCTATTTTCGAATTTCTTGCCATTTATTTTCACCTAAAAAAATAAATACCATAGATCTCCACTGTAACAAGGATTATCACAGTCTCGATCCAAACCCTTGACCGTAAAGGTGTCCCCCTGAAGCCAACAAAGCTTTGATACCAAATGTAGATTTTAACCTTGTACAATATTTACTGCAAACAAATTTTCAGTAAAAGAACATAAAAGATACAATGGAAAATACAAACATTACATAGAGATTTTTTCCCTGGAAAATCAAACCGGGAAAACCAACATATTATATATTCATTCATAGTGATATATTGTTTACAATACAATATACATATAGGATCCACCGACATCCAAAATATTAACTCAATGACCTGGATTAGTCAACAATCCTAATTCCTTAACTGGAAATAGAAAAACATTGAAAAAGAAACCATGTGCCGAAAAACCACCTAAATATGTGCCAAAAAGCCATCACCCCCTGCACCCCCAAAGGGGGGGCCTAGCAGCCCCCCCTTAAAACCCCATGCGCGTCCGACGCAATGCATATACTACTACTCGTGCAAAGAATATAACACATACCCAACATGTATATATATATATACACACAAATAAAATAATACACCCACTATGAGTTCAAGATGTAACTTAAGATAATAAAATTGGGTGGCAAGGATAACACTCAATCCCACAACCACTTGGGTGGGGATGATAATGCTCAATCCTAAAACTAGGAGTGTTAAATCGAATGAATACACACACACACGCAAACACATCTTAAGAACTAGTGTACATCCATCTTAACTCTAGATCCATCATGATCTTAGAGGTATCAAATCTCTTGAGATGCAAACCTTTTTTAGAGAACAAAAATTGAAGAAATATTTTCACCTCAAGTAATTTGATGCTTCTCGATGAATTATAGATCTAGAGTTAAGATGGATCTACACTAATATAACATAAAAACGTTTCTACAATCTTTTGATTCATGATAAGATATAGTGTCACTAATGTAGTTTGGCTTATTTAAGAAACAAAAATACACTCAACTAAAGATCTATTTACATTCAATATGATGACCAAAACCTTAGTTTTATTTATTTAAATTTTGTCTTTCTAGTTATAGTCTCCAATATAAATGAAATTATAAGCTTATGTGCCAAAGAAAATTCACTCCCAAAACCTGGAACTGATTTGGAGGCACATTCGATGCATGGAAATGCATGTACAACATCCAAAACTGATGTTCCTTCAAATGCACACTACATTCCCATACACGATTTTGGAGGTTTGATCCTTAAGTTGGTCAATATCTATGCTTAAACATGTCATTCGTAGTTTACATAGAATCGATCGAACCTTAGATTTGGCAAATTAATTCTATATAACATAAATTACCCATGCATTTCAATCTTTGATACAACATAAATTTTCTATGGTTTCATGGAAATTATTATGCATATCCCAATTATCCATGCAATTGATAATTGGAATAAATAAACCATTTTATTCGCCTTTGAACTTGATTGTATTATTTTTGAACTTCAACCAAATGCTAACACAAGAATAAGACTTTGGTTATCAATTTAAATTTCCATGTTTTGTATAGAAAATGTACCATAAAATCTTTTAAGATGTGATTAGATTAGTTTTGTTTATTGAATATTTTTTTTATCAAATAAATTAGTTAAGGACTAACTGATTTGTAATTATTATAATTATCAAAAAATCTATTGTAGTTATTATGATTTTGTCAGCCTTATGGACAATTTTTCGAGAATCTTAATTGCCTCTCAAAATAAATTAAGTTCACTATGAAATTAAAGGATATAGAATCTTGGTTTTTTATGTCCTTATCTACAACAAACATGATTGACACCTTGGCCATGAAGTATATAGAAAAAACACTCATGCTGAGGAGTTATATTCATGCCAACTCTCATCACCATCCCACTCATCAGATAGGGTTTTGAACACCCTAACCATGAGGGCTATTAGAATGTCTAACGAGGACCAACTCAAACAAGAGAAATATCACCTTACCAAGGTTTTCAAGAGAGTAGGTTACAATAATAAGGAGATAAAAATTGCAATAAGAAGAGCCTTGGTAAGGGTAGGAGGTGAGCATGTTCTAGAAACAATCACCTTGGTAAGATGGCTCACCTTTCCTGATTAAAGGAGTCATAAACATTATCATCAAATTCTAAGAAAGAAAGAGAATCCAACCTATTTTAAATCCTTGGAAACCATCAGGAAAAAAATGGGACTAGTGAAAAACACTTTCGACCATCATCAACACAAAGGCATCTATAAGTTAGAGTGCTCTTGTGGAAAATGTTGCATCAGATAAATTGGATGACCTTTTCTCATAAGGATTAAAGAGAATGGAGTTGATATAAGGAATGAACACACACACTCCTCAGCATTAGATGAGCATTCCAATGGAACCAAACACCATGGACGTCTCAAAGACACCAAAATACTAGCCAAAGAAGATCAATACTTTAGGTGTAGAATCAAAGAATCTATTAAAATCATTAAACACCCCAACAACATTAACAAGGTTGGATGTTTGGAGATCGGTGAGAACTTGCTTTCGTTAATCCACAATAAAAGAATCAATTAATATTATCAGGTTCGCTCTCATATTTTTCTTTTTATCCTTCCCATGTTTGTTCCTACTTTTATTTTCACCTCCCTCTTTATCTATATGGTTTACCCTTTCAATTGTTTCTTTGTTATCTTTTGGTGGTATTTTATATTTTACCTTACCTTTCTTTAGGTTCCATATTTTTAAAAATATTATAATTTGACTATTAATATTTATAATCTTTATATTTGTTTTGTTCAGGGATGTTATTATCATTAAGTTTTCTTTATTCTTTATGTTTAACAATATTTTTTATTCTTTTTAGGATTAATACTATGTTGGTATGTTATATTCTACTTTATAGGTTTGTTTGGTTTTGATATTTACATCATAGGTATGTTTACATTATGTCCTAGATATGACATATAGTTTAAGATTATGACATTAATTACCTTGACATATGACCATAATAGTCATCATAATAGTATTTTTACGAGTAGATCATATTTTGTATATCATTTATTGTATGATTATTATTATTATTATTACCATTATTTTTTTAGTCGCTGCTGAAGGCGTAGAGGGACTATAGTGATAGATAATTTGTTGAATTCATATTAATATGTCCTTTGACTATAAATATTTGCATAATCTCTATTGTTCAAATTAGAGAACTAATAACATTATTTTTTATATAATAAAAAAAGTATTATATGTCATCATCTCATTGCAAAACAGATTCAAAGTATTATTTCCAGCCTTGCTATTCCTAATGTTTTAGATGTTTATATTCCAAATTTTTGAGCATCAAAGCTCTTTTTTAATTTTTTTTATTTTTATTGAAATGTTTACATACCAAAAGTTTTGAGAATTGACACTCTTTTTGAGGTACTTTAATAAGCCTAACAACTTATTTTTATTGAAATGTTTACATACCGAAAGTTTTAAGCATCGACACTCTTTTTGAGGTACTTGAATAGGCTTGACAACTTGAATGTTTACATAGTGCGTGGCCCTTAAATAGGCCTGAAAACCTTAATTTTTTACTTAAATAGGCATGTCAGAGTACATTTTTCCTCCAATTTTTGCATAGAATCTTGCAGTGAATTTGGGCAATATTGTTGTCCACCACCACTCTCATAGTCATCATATGTTTCATATTTCTTCTATGTTTGGAATGAAATTTAGTCATCATTGAAGATACATATATTCTTTACTGATTCACTGGTCATTGCTTGTTCACTGGTTCGTTGGTTCATTGGTTGTTTCTTGTTGTTGTTTGGTTCAACTTTGCAAGGTTGAAGTTTTTCACCTGCAGTTGACCCTGTTGGTGCTTTCTCACTGGTTTTTTTCTTGCTTCCTTCTTTTGTTTGCTTCAACTTTGCAAGGTTGGAGTCCTGCACCCGCATTTGGATCTGTTTTCTCACTTTGCAGGGTTCAAGTCCTGCACCCGCAATTGGACCTGTGATTCTTCCATTCATCATTGATGAGTAAGTTTCAATACCATAGTTTCATTTGTATTCGTTGTTTACTATTTAATATTTATAGTTTGAAAGTAAAAAATTTTAAGTATTTATTCATCATTCTTATCCTGCAAACTTTCCATAGAGGTTGGCATATCTTTTTCTCCTGCTCTTAAATTTTCATCAATTTTTTTCCCCAAACTCTGCACCATGTGCATGTTAATGTCTCTTACACAAATCCAACTTTCATCTTTTCTAGCATTACAAATCTCGGACCTTTGTCGTATGTGATGAAGAGGAAATATAACACCTCAATTGAATAAGGAAATTATTTAGCCTTCACACCTTTCCCTCGATGATATTCCCACCTTGCATAGGAAAGAGTACCTACCTATCCTGTATGACAATCAAACTCGTGTCTTTCACATGAAAAGACGATGCCAATCTTGTTGTCTTTGCAAAATGTTCTTCTAGAAGAAAACTACAGGTAGGTGTAGAAGGGATAAGTATGATACAATGGTAACCAAGCTGCAACAAAATCACACACCATTGCCAAGAATTATCCATATTTATCGGTGACATATTTTAGTAAGTTATAAAGAAAAAAGTTCCAGGACCTAGATTTAAAAACCTGGGTAATTCCAAGACTTGTTATTGCATTTTGCAGGCTTGAAATCCTACACTCGCAATTGGACCTGTGATTCTGCCATTCATCATTGACGAGTAAGTTTCAATACAATAGTTTCATTCGTATTCATTATTTACTGTTTACTATTTACAGTTTGCAAGTAAAAATGTTTAGGTATTTATTCATCATTCCTATCCTGTAGACTTTCCATAGAGGTTGTCATATCTTTCCCTCCTGCTCTTATTTTTTTCTCCAAACTCTGAACCATATGTATGAAAATGTTTTGTGCACAACTCTTGTTGTCATTTTTTCTAGCATTACAAATCCTGGTCCTTTGCCTTATGTGAGAAAGTTGAAATCTAATGCCTCTGTTGAATAAGGAAATTATTTATCCTTCCCACCATGCCCTCAATGATATTCCCACCTTGCCTGAGAATGAGTACCTACATGCCTTTTCAAAATGTTCTTGTAGAAAAAAATTGCAGGTAGGTGTAGAAGGGCTAAGTATGATACAAAGGTAACCAATATGAAACAAAATTTCACACCATTGTCAGGAATTATCCATCTTTATTGGTGACATATTTCATTAAGTTATAAAGAGAAACTTCCATGACCTTAAAGTTCTAGGACGGTGTCTACATTGTATAGGAATAAGAAAAGGAAAAAACAAACTCAGACCTTGGAAAATGATGACATTGACTACCTCATGAGAAAAGACCTAGTGACATGTACTCATTACTATAGACATAGAGTAAATGCTTTGAGGAAATTCATATTTCATGCATATACAAGAAAAGATTCATATAATTCAGGTGGAAAAACAATCAACTATGTATTATTGATGCCTTTTAACATGTCCCATTTCTTCCCACTCAACAAAGAAATGTTAGATACCTTGTCAAAGATTTATGACAAACTACAACTTTTGTTCGTAGATGAGGAATCCTTGATTGGAATTTGCTTCTTATATTCCATTGACAATAAACTGAGAAACATAAAACATGTCCAAGACAAATAATTTGGAAACCTTGATATGGTATTTTGAGGGGATATTTACTAGGCACAACCCATACAAGATTATCTCATATTTGATCAACCTATGGTCAACATGAAAACAATGACGCATGAATTTTGGAAAGACAACATAAATTTATTTGAATTACATATTACAATGCACCATACAAATGAAAAATTTATTGCAATTCTAAATACAATGCGGACAAAAAACCAAACATGTGATGACTTATAATATATATATTCAAGTTGCATGTGACCTTCCCCGATCGAACCAACCTTCCCTTGCCTATTCTACAAGAATAAGGATGTTGCAGCGCATAACAAGTGTATGATATCGCTCATGCATGGAAGTGATATCATCATCAATTCAATTGATCTTGAAGAATAAAACCATGACAATGTACCATGTTGTCAACATACAACAACTTTCCCGTTGCAATTTGTCCTGAATATAGACATTCTAGTTGAAATATATTCATGCAACTATGATTCACGGGATGGAATAGTGAATGGTGCAGATGGAATACTCAAATATTGTACCAAAACAAAAAAAATTGATGTCCTCTGGATTAAGTTCCATGACCCACATATTGGCCACCAACACGCCAACAAGTTAGCTTATATATATAATTCAAACACTTCGCGTGAATGGACACCTATATTTTGAATATCAAAACCAATATCAACATCGG
This sequence comes from Picea sitchensis, assembly GCA_010110895.2. Taxonomy (NCBI): domain Eukaryota; kingdom Viridiplantae; phylum Streptophyta; class Pinopsida; order Pinales; family Pinaceae; genus Picea; species Picea sitchensis. Next base: position 14,657 of record SNQJ01S0089093.1, on the reverse strand, counting down.
AAAAATTAGGTCAACTGAAGATTCAAAAATAGATTCCAATTCAACTTGCATGTGCACGTACAATCCATAGGTCACAATGGCTAACACTTGATAGTGTTTCCTTCGACCTTGCTGGAATACAAATACATCGATGTAACGTCCTCCCCGTTACGACTACAATGCTGATAACAGGTGCAATTTTTTTTTTGTTTTAAAAGTTGTGCGCGCGTGTAGGAGGGGAAACATACACACTGGACTCTACGTCGCCACCCGACGACTGACAAGATGCAACCCCGACGATCGCAACAAGAAGGCGCAAGGCGCCCAACCAGAACTATAAGCATTAATGACCAATGACATAAGGCGCAAAATGGCCTCAGGCATAGATCATTTACTTCGATTTAATCCGTCAGTCGATGAGTCATCGACCCAACCATAAAAATGAGTACGCATGAATAATTTCTAAATCTAACGCATAATAAAAAAAAATTTGCTCTTGGTTTAAGGACCTTACACCTTTTAGGTTGAAAATTGAACGTCTTAAAAAGATCAGTCTCAACACTACATTTATTCTACAACAGTATTGTAAACAATCATCAATGTCCACACTTTCCTATATTCTCAAGGCTATATAGCATATTTCCATAAGCGAGGATATTGCGTTTTCAAGATTCAACGATAAATTACCATGACATTTGCCTGCATTGTCATCGCCACCAAGGCTAGCATTATTACATCGCACTGTAAGGACTTGCAAGTTACTAACTAAATTCAAAATAAGAGTATACTGACAATGCCAAGTGCTAGCTTCATTACACTTACAATAAACAGATCTTGCGTATTCACTAGCAAATTTCCAAAAGATTTGTGATAACGTCACCATAGCTCTAGCCCTTATCACCTTCATAATATCAAGATCTTGCAAATTTTCGCCCTACTAATTTCATGTCAAAATTTTAATGTTACAATTACAAAATGATGACCTTGCAATTCCACCGACTAAATTCCAAGGCGAGGGTATTACATTTACCTTACTCGCAACAGTGAGTTGTTAGTAACCTTCCCACTAACATGACACTATCCTAACCCTATTGTCAATATATTAAACTAGCCTCACAATTATAACTAACATCATATTAAAATCACAATGCAATATCATAATTAAACGACCACATATATAAGAGATAACAATGTTAAGCCTGGCCATGTTTAAAAATAACAATGATTAAATGACCTCATAATTATAAATCACCTCAATGATAATTATCAAGTTAACATGGTAATTAAAACGACAATAAATGAAAAGAACAAGTTTAACATGCC
>SNQJ01S0089090.1:33312-45492 GCA_010110895.2 Picea sitchensis | reverse complement strand
AAGACGACTCATTATTTTCTTTTCATGGTTGATAATAAGTAAAGATGGATGAACTCCAAAGTGGTCCCCTTATGGTGAAAGCCCTCACGTGAAGACGCTTTGTGGAGTAAGAGAACCCATGCTTAATTGTGGAATAATGAGATTAAGGACAATGAATTTGTCAGGTAAACTATCCTAGATGGACAGTGCTTGTCATTCCATTTCCGATGGTATGTGGAATGTCACATAACTACTCACGGTTAAAGAGTTATGGCCTTGAGAAGTTGGAGACCCCAGGTTTGGGTAATGGACCCACGTTTGTTTGATGGATAATGATATGAGTTATGATATATTTTCAGATAATACTATTCTATATGGATAATACATGTCATTACATTTCTGGTGGTATGTGGAACGTCACATAACTCTTCACGGTTTGCGAGTTATGGCCTTACGAAGTTGGACGACCCTCATATGTCATCTAGAAGCACCAAAAGGTCAAAGTAGTCAAAGTGGTTTAAGAGATTTTAAAAGGTAAATAATAAAGTGAAGTAATGAGTGTATTATAATTCTAAGTGAATACAAAATAAATCAATTCAATAATAAATTTAATGGAGAAATTAGAAGTGGGTTAACCCTAAAATAAGGAAAGTGGGGCCAAGTGACCTAGAATATGTTTTTAAGGAAGCTACTTGGAGAGTATAAATAAGAGGAAAGGCTCTCTCATTTTAATAAAACTTGAGAATATTGAATATCTATAGTTTTCTGAGGTAACCAAGGATATCTAAGCCAAAATTCCAAGGGAAGTTGAAGAAAAGAAGGCCGAAATGCAAGGAAGGATAAATTCTTTTGATGGTGCTTTCTAAGGTATGTTATTTATAGGTCATCTCACCATTTTAGCTATAATTTTTTTTCTATAATGATTCAGAATGTGAAATTTCTATTCCATTGACAAAACATATCCAAGTATCGGTGGTAAAAAATCATCTTGTGGGTCATTGTATTTTTGGAGTTACACTCCGTGGAAGATAGGGTTTGTGGCTAGTCCTGAAACTAGTCAAAAATAGGTGTTTCAGGTAAAAACGTCATAACGTATTCATAACAGATCCAAATTCAGTGAAACCAAATGTTTTGGTTAGAGGATAGTCTATAGTATTATTTGTAACAATTTTATATAAATTCAACTAATAGTCCGTGTGGGGCACGCTCTACAAGGTCGCTCTCTAGAATAAGTCATAATTCAGAAAGGTATGCCATTTTTTCTATAACTCCTTTTCTGAGAGGTTCCAAGTAGTGACACCTGGAGGAATTGTATAAAACACACTGAAGAACATTGTATATCATTTTCATATCTTTATACATTATAGGTACAAATGTATGATTACTTCAAGTTAGGGTTGTTGACTAATACAAAACTAGGCATGTGAGACTGAAGAAAAGTTTGATGAAAATGCTAGTCTCTTGTTGCTGAAGTTAAGGAAGGTTTGCAGGAATGTGATGATATACACTAGGTCTATTACAAAGCTACAAATAATATTTGGATGATGAAATTGATTAGGTCTTTTGGTTGAGGTACATGTTGAGTACATGGTTGAGATAAGTAGTTGATGAGTTGACACATACATGAGGTGTATAGTTGATGATGTTGATACATATTGATGAGTCATAGTTGATGAGTAGTTGACACATGATTGGTACATACTTGGTACATGGTTGGATGTACTTGTTTATGGTACATTTTTATTATAGGTTATTTGGTACATGTTGATGCATGGTTGATACACTTTTTTATGGTACATGTTGATTACAGGTTGATGTACAGGTTGATGCATGGTTCATATTTATTGGTACAGGTTTACAATGGTATATCTCATAGTGATAGGTTGACAGTGGTTCCATCATTCTATTTCTACTTCAGGGTGGCAGGACGAGGAAAGGACATGTGGTTGTAGACACCTTCTGGTTGTAGTCGAAGAACATAGGGGGTTGTAGCCTCCTTCTGGTTGTAGCTAGAGAATTGGGGAGTTGGAGATTCCCTTAGGTTGTAGCCTGAGAAAATAGGGGGTTGGAGCCTCCTTACAATTGCAGCTGGAAAACAAAGGAAGTTGGTGCTTCCAATGAATGTAATTCTTCAAGACATATAAGAAAAAACATTCCATGGTTTTCTCCCGATTTGAGAATCCACGTAAAACACTAGTGTACTATGTATGTGTGTGTTTGTTCATTTGTTCATTGCTTATTTACTCCGCAGTTATTGGATGATAATGCTTCATTGATATAACAGTTGGATTATATGGTTAAAAAGGATTAAATTTCTCTATTACTAATTCACCCCCCCTCTCAGTAATTCAACAATAGGAACAATGCCGCCGATAAATCCAACCAACAGATGCTCGGAGAGAGCACCAAAGCTAAAATAACCAGAGACAGGAGAAGGTTCCTCTCCAGGGACCGCGAGGCAATTGGAGTATGTCCCTAGGCTAGAGCCTGTCGTCAAGACAACAACAAAGAAAATTTTCATCCAACCTCCAGTCTTTGGCGATACAGAGGCGAGTACCAGATCCAAGGTGGTGCTCCCACAATGGGGGGATATTTTCAACATGATTATCATAGAATAATACCTGGAGTATGTCCGACACAATGAACTGGACATAAGGGTGCTCGATGACCAGGTGTTCCCCAACATCTAATGGTCATATCTGCACATGGTGGCGAGCAAAACCCCTGTTTTCCCCTGCATAGAAGTCCTGAAGTGGCTCACCAAACACATGGATGGGAAATGTTTTTTGATTAACGATGAGAATTGTGGGTGTGTCAGATTTTTCCTCCCGACAGAGGTCTAGAAATACTACAAGCTCAGGGATCCGGAGGAGCGGCTCAACACAGAATTCGTGGTAAAGTTATATGAACTACATGACACCAAGAGATTGATGGCTTCATGGTGGAGGGAAGATAAGAAATTCACAAATCAGAGCAATGGATGGTATGGAACAATTAACCCAAGGGAGCCATACATGTATTTGATGGCTCCCATCTATCGGCTATACGGAGAAAAAGATTGCTCCAAGTTTTTGGAAGCTTGGATTCCTTTTGCATACACAATCACAATCACTGGGTGTAGCTTCAAATGGGGAGAAATAATCTCCAAACAACTAAGCACTTGTGTGTTGCAGGCTCAGACAACGAACGAAGGAGAATCACCAAATTTTTACATGGCCTTGTACCTGCTCGATGTCATGTGTGCTAGAAACGTCTTCACCGACATGAACCTAAGCTGGCATGTTGCAGAGCTCCTGGTCCATATCTACTTCAACGTACTATGGGAAAATAGGTATAAGAAATATTACTCCCTCATCTATGATGAATTCATCACCCAAATTTATTTTATTCTTTTTAAGAAGGAATGCCCAAGGCTATCGACGGTAGCCAAGAAAATGATATCCAATGTAGGCCATTGGTATTTGGATAAGCATGCGACCTACACCAGGGTGTTCGGGGCCACAGGAGCACCACATCTCCTACCAGCTCATGTCCCAGACCGTCTCGTCATCAGAGAAATATGTTATAAAACTATCTTGCAGGGCTACAACACCACCCTGGTCAAAGAGAAGAAATGTGATTTCATACGTTATGATTTCCATGTAGGGTTCTATTTGGTAAAGGATACCCCTCAAGACAAACAAGAAGGGTTGAGCCAACTCGAATTCAGATTCCCGATAGGCCGATTCCGCAAGAATGTTCCAAAGGTCATGGTACTGCAACATGCTTCACAGGTGTCATCCTGCTGGCCATATGCTCATGATAAGTTCGAAGATGAATTCTTCACAGAGAACGCCCAAGATTGGGATGGGGTGGTGCAAAGAATGGCCAACCTAAAAATGACCAGATTCAAGGCCATGAGCATGGATGAACATGAAATAAAAATAGAGTATTCGGCTTAAGAGGCCCTTAGAGATAGGGAAGAAATCAAAGCTGTAAAGGGAACAAAGGTGTAGAGTAGGGGATTGTCTTTGACACCGGAGGCACATGGAAGGGGATTTTTCCTAATGGAACATGCACAAAGAGTAATTAATTAGCTGCAAAATGACCTAGACCTCTTAGAAATGACAAGGGTCCTTTCCAACAACCCAATCGAAAGCTGGGTAGGTCCAAGTGACCCAGAGCCAATACAAATTTAAGATATCACCGAGTTAGATAACCCTGAAGTTTCAACGCCACCTACCGGATCACTAGGGGACATTTCGGCTCAGCCCGAGATAGAAAGGACATTAGGGAGAGCAAGTGCACCAAAACCCTTACACGACTTAATAACGATCTATGATGATGAGGAGAGTTCAGAGGTTTCCGTGGTGACTCCAGTACAAATTACAAAGGAAAAGGATCCCAAGAAAGAATATTCCCCAGCTCTCGATGCTCAAGTTCAAAGCATTCCACAGAGTGAATAGGAGGTCGAAAGTGTCTTAGACACTGAGCTACTTGATGCACTGGGGACCCAAGTGGACAACCCGAAGGATGAGCTAGGGTCGGGCGCACAATAAGAAGAAATTACACAGTAGGAAATCAACATCTCAAATGGTCAAAGTATGAGAAGAGTCATCCACTCAAGTGAAACCATTTGATGACTCTTAGAATACTGAGAGATGAAAGTGCTATGTGGCAATGTTTTGTTTTAGTTAGATTTCTCTTTTTATAGTTATTTTTAGTTAATAATATGTTATAAATAAGAGGATCGACCTGTTAGAAAAGGTCGATGGTTTTTGCAAAGACCCTCATTTTTGGAATTGTAAAGAACTATTTCAGAGCTACCTTAATTGAGAAGTTCTGTTTAGGACCTGAGACAAGTTTTTGTTTTCGTCAAAAGTGTGTGTGATTAGATCATAAGGAGGAATTACTTACAAATTTATCTCATGAATGGATGCTATAATGAGTAAGAGTTTCTGAATTTGTTGATAAGTTATCTGATTCAATATTTTTATAATTCTTGCCTCTAATGATGTAAACGAATCATTGTGTTAATGTGATATTGGTGATTAGAGCTAAGGAAACTATTTTTATTGCCATCATTTTATTACATGTATGTTGTCTTTTGATAAATTGTATCTCATTCAATAATCAAAGTGCTAACAAGTTGATGTATTAGCACTAGGCTTGTCATTGGTGTAAGAATCATTGTCTACATGCTTGAGCACGAGGGTTATCCCAAGCTCAGCCTCCTTCAGTATTTAAGTATTCCCCATTTGTTACCCAGCTAGTTTATACAAGCATTTATCTTGTATTGGTACCACCTATAAGAGAAAATACAAAAAAGAGAACGTTCAAACTGAAGGAGGAGCTTTCACAAGAAGATATCCTGTCAATCACTACGAAATCCCATAGATTAATTGGATGGATCACAATATTTGGAGAACCATTCCACCATTAAACGCTGCATAGTATAATTGGGCCTTGGTGGTGGGTTTGGTTCCTACTGTTGAGTTTAAGGGATTTAGGACCCCTCAACAAAATTGGCGCTAGAAGGAGGGCATGAAGAATGAATGGCTGACAATATTTTTGACATAATATTTCACACAGCCTGTTGATTCAAAACAACCCACATGCATGGCTAGTCATTCTCAAGACAAACCACACACATAAAGTACTCCTGAAACGAGTAACTCACCCCAGCAAGAGGAAGAACACTTATTCCCTGAAATACCTTACGCTCTTTTCCACGAGGAGTTGAACTAGTTCAGAAGAATCATAAGAGTTTACGCCCGAAAAATCAGAGCACTACCCTCAGCTCCGTTACTTCCTCGAAGAAAAAAAGTAAGCATACCAGTGGTCAAAACCCCTGACCAGGTTTTCGTTCACACAGTAGAAGACCTAATAGATTTCTCCCTCACCAAAATCGAACATCCTCTTAATATAATCCTCGAAAAACCAGCCGGTAACTGCTTCGAGCCCGAATATTTTTCCGACGAGGAAGGGTTTAAATCAGAACACTTAGTTTTGAGATCAGAAGACATGGAAGATAACAATGATCATAATGAAGAAAGGGTAAACCCACCTCAGAATAATCAATCATGGTTGGCTAGTGACACTTTGTCCATCCCCAGAAGAGTACACAACCTTCCCTGACATCCAGAAAAGTTACTCCCTAAATTTGACCCTGAAACCTCAGGATTGCCTGAAGACCATATCAAAAAATTCATACTAGCTATTAGACTGATGAATGTCCAACATGAAGACGTAGTATGCATGATTTTCCCCTAGACTTTTGAGATTTCAACCTCCACGTGGTATTTTAACTTACCTGTAGGGTCCATAACTAGTTGGACGAATTTTCAAAAGGATTTTCTGGACAAATTTGCAGAAGAAACCACTACAGGAGATTTGATGGATGAGTTGTTTTCCGCCACCATGAGTTCAAAGGAGAAGGTTAAAGACTTCAATCAACGATTCACCACTATCCTAAACAAATTTCAACCCGAATCTAAACCCACTAAGGAGTTGCAAATCGAAGTATACACTAATGCTCTCCTAGCTTCCATTTCCATGTTTGTGAAGAGGGCTGCCAAAACAACCTTGGCTGAGAATTTTGAAGAAGCCAAAACAATAGAATTCCAAATGAAGGGATGTAAAAAATGCCAGGTCTCATTATTTAAGAAGAAAGTTTAACTTGCTCCCAGGGGAGGAATCCTATTGACCATACCCTCAAGGAAACAAACAGAAAAAGGTCCTGAAAAGGGAAGTGGAGACATAAAAGACCTACAACACATGGTTAAGAATTTGTCAAATGAAATCATAGACATGAAAAGAAGTGCAGGGGAAGGAAACCAATGCCATAGGACCTATAAACCATTTTTTAAAAGAAATTCACCTTTCAAAGAAATTGAACCTCCCCCAGCCAACTTAAACATTGATCTAGGAAATGTAACATCTGAATCGTTATGTACCTATCACCAAGAGAAACATTCTTAAAGAGACTTCCCACAATGGGTGCATGCCATGAATTTGATGGCCAACCAATTTCTAGATGAGGTTTCCCTTACCAAAAAATCAAGCGGCTCAGCTATGAATATTGTTGATCAGGAAAAAATTGATCCATCAGAAGAAACAACCATGCTGATATGTGACCCTGACCTACCAATGCCTTCCAATGACCTATTTGAGGTTCCAAAACTACCCGCAGAGGTCTTGGTTGTGCAAACACGAAGTAGGGGTCAACCTATCTCAAACGACCTTACTACGGCCCAAACTCCAGGAGGAAAACCAACACCCACAGATCACCCGAAAGCACCTTTTGTCCCCCGAAGAAATCCTATAAACATCCATACATGAGAATCACCCAAGCTAGACTACAACATAGTAGAAGATTTGAAAAAGTTGAAGGAAAATATATCGGTCATGGATATGTGTAGAATCTCTCAGCAGAAGGAATTTCTGTTACAAACCTTGAAGTCAGTAGAAAACCCAATAAAAAGCACTGACCAAGGAGAAAATCTAGCTCCCATAGATCTAAGAAATAAACCAACCGTAAACGCTTTCTCTAAAGATAAGAAAGGAAATCCTTTTGTCCCACCGTTCCTTTTGACATTTGAAGTCTTCAACATAAACCTTCATAATTGTTCGGTTGATTCAGGAGCGTCCTCTAATGTTATTCCATTGTCTATATGCAAGAAATTAAACACAACACCTCTCAAAAATGATAAACAAGTGATACAACTAGATATAACCCAGGTGAAGGTTATGAGAGAGCTTAAATATGTAATGATCATGATGGCGAATCACTCGAAATTTGTTCAAGTAATTGACATCATTGTAGTAGATATCCCAAAGGCTTATGGATTTCTACTTAGTCAAGATTGGTCCGAGAAGTTAAATGGATACTTCAATACAGAATGGGATCACCTTTGGTTTCCATTAAAGGGACACATGAATATGATCAGGATTGATAGGGAAAGATATATAAAACATACTGTCACCGATTTAGAAACCCTCAACGAACCCTCTTCGGTAGATTTCCCCGTGCTAGGAAATTATTCCTGTGACTCCGATTTTGGAAATTTCTCCCCCCTCTCATCTGATGTTCCTCTCACTTAAAACTTCGAAATGAATTTTCAAGAAACTTTTCCTATGACGGCAGAAGAAATCCTCTTCTGTCAAGAACCTTTGTTCAAAACCACAGAGCATATAGGAGGAAAGGAGGAAAGGAGGAAAGTGGTAGGCAGAAAGAAACTGATGGTTTTTTCTCACAAATGTGGACCTTATAATTTGATGGATTTAAATCGCAAGAAGGGTCAGGGGCATGGTGCATCCTCATTGATCCAAAAGGTAAACACAATTTCCTATCCCGTCGACTATAATTTGAATGCACAAACAACACCGTCGAGTATGAAGCTCTAGTACAAGGGACAAATAAATCCATAGACTTAAACGTTAAAGAATTGAAGGTTTTTGGAGATTCTGAAATCATCGTTAGACAATTAAGGAACACTATACATTGCAACTCTCCCCACCTGAGGAATTACCAACATGAAGTGCACAGACTAATAGAACATTTTGAAACCTTCAACATTACATCGGTCCCCAGAACAAAGAACACTCTTGCTAATTCTCTGGCCACCACTTCCTCGAGGTTATCCCCTCTAGAAGACTATGAATCCTCCCGATTCACCGTGGAACTACTCTACAAAACGTCGATTCCCAACAATATTTCCAATTGGAAGGTATTTGGAGGATATGAACATATCATAATTTTTTTAACCAATCAGGATAATTTTAAAGATCTGGCTATCAAAAATGAATTATTTCAGGAGCAATTAGTAGACCCTGACCCTCATGTAAATTAACCTAAAGAAGATCAATCGACTGCAAACCAAGGTCTCACACGATACCAAAGGGAGTATCCAATTTAGAAAACCTTTTTTGACTTAAGGGGAAGATTCAAAGGGTCAACGAATGCAAAAACGGGGAGTTCCTATCCCATGTACGAAACTATAAATCTAGGAACCCCGAAAAACCCAAGGAATATAAATCTCGATAAGACAATATCCAAAGAAAAAATGAAGGCCCATCTCAAAATTTTCAGACAATATCAAGATGTTTTTGCATGGTCCTACCAAGATCTGAAAACTTATGAAACTCGTATCATTCAACACACAATCCCATTAAAACCCAGAGTGAAACCCTTCCAATAGAAGCTCCAGAAGTATCACCCATCCCTGGAGCCTCTCATGTGTTAGGAGTTAAATAAATTACTAGATGCTAAGATTGTCTTCTAGGTTAGACAGTCTGCATGGGTAGAAAATTTGGTTCTAGTAAGGAAGAAGTTTGGGGAGATTTGCCTATGTGTAGATTTCAGAAACCTCAACAGAGCTTCAGAAAAAAACAACTACCCAGTCCCACCGATGGAGCAACTCTTGTAGACCATGTCTGGTTCCAAGATTTTCTCCCTGCTAGATGGTTTTTTAGGTTACAACCAAGTTCTATTTTTAGAGGAAGACCGTTTGAAAAATACCTTCCGAACCAAGTGGGGAGCCTTTTCTTATAAACACATGCCCTTTGGGTTAATTAATGCAGGGGAAACCTTCCAAAGGGCCATGGATGTAGCGTTTCGAGGACTAATCAACAAATGTGTAGTAGTTTATCTGGATGATGTGACTGTGATTCGAAGAACAAAGAAGATCACATCCAACACTTAGCCCAAATTTTTGAAAGGTGTAGGAAATACGATATATCCTTAAACCCTAAGAAAACTATCTTTGGTGTCGAGGAAGGAAAACTGCTAGGTCATATTATATCTCAAGCATTAATTCACATAGACCCATAACATATTAGGGCTATATCTCAGCTTCCATTATCCCACAACAAAAAATCTATGCAATCTTTCTTTAGGAAAATCAATTTCGTGAGAAAATTCACCCCCAATTTCAATGAAACTATCAAACCCCTACAAAAAATGATCCGCAAAGATGATGAATTTAAGTGGGATGATGAATGAAAAAGTTCTTTTAGCAATATTAAATCTGCAATATCTCAAGCCCCAGTGTTGCGAAGTCCCGAATTTGGAAAATATTTCTTCCTCTACACTTTTGCCTCCGACCAATCGTTAGCTGCAGTATTGACTCAGAAGGATGATGAAAACAATGATGCCCCAGTCTCATTTATGAGCTCTAATATCCAAGGGGCTGAACTAAATTACCCTGCCATAGACAAGCAGGCTTATGCAGTATACAAGGCAGTGAAACACTTTAGATCTTACATCCTAAATAACCATACCAAAGTCATCATGCCTCACCTTGCAGTTCGGTCTCTAGTCACTCAACAAGAGAAGGGGGAAAGAAGAGAAAACTGGATGGAAGTAGTCCAAGAATTTGATCTAGATATAAAACCTGCTAAATTGGTTAAGGGACAAGGATTATGAAAACTGGCAGCTGAAGCCCAGGACCAAGTAAATGAAGACCCTAGATGGGAGAATGAATTGGCATTATGGTGTGGTGAAGCTTCATACGTCTCCCTAGGGCATGAGTCTTGGTGTGAGAAACTAACTTATCTCCTGCATCACGGGACTTGCCCAGAAAACCTAAATCCTAGGGAAAGGAGAGCCCTTAGGTTAAAATCAACACAATATTGCTTCATAAATTCGGTGCTCTTCTGTGTTAATTATGATGGGGTAATTTTAATACGTGTTGAACGTGAAGATGGAGACGAGGTGCTGAAGGAGATCCATGATGGTCTTGCAGGTGGAAATTTCGCAGGAAACACCACTGCTCACAAAATACCGAGAGATGGCTATTATTGGCCTACTCTATTCAGGGATGCTCACACATATGCTAGAAAATGTAAAACTTATCAAATAAGCGCGGGGAGGGAAAAAAGAGAAGCTGTCCCACTCCAACCTGTGGCCATATACAGGCCATTTGAGCAATAGGGGTTAGATATCATAGGAGAAATTACACCGATTTCTTCAAAAAAACATAGATACATACTGACTGCCTGATCAGGGGATCAAATTTTGCTCAATTTTCAAAGTGCTCGGAATACGACGAAAATAGTTCCATTGCGTCCATCTCGTCTTCCTGATTCCGACGGTATATTTACTTTCTCAAACGGAGTCCGTATGGAGGAGATATCGCGATCTGTTCGCCAAGGCAAACAAGCAAAATTTTTGGATGCTGACTGTACCTATCCGTACAGTCCGTATGGTGACGTGGCAGGGCCGTACGACCGTACGATGGCGAAGTGGCAGATTGTTGTTGGTTGCTGGATGGCGAATAGGAAGTTGACACGTGTCCGGTTGGTGGCGAATAATAAGGAGACACGTGTCCCAATCCATGGGCGCCATGTGTCCCCCTCATTGTTTGGTTATATGTAAAAGTTTTATGGGAGTCCGCGGGGTTCGACCCCCGGACCTCCCCCACTATTAAAGCCTTGACAAACCTCCACTGACCATTATGCCGCCACATGAGTCTTGTTAGTGATATGGTTTTAATATTATTTAACATTGTTTATTGTATTAAGCGGAGGGGGGATGGGCCGAGGCTTAGTCCCGACCCATAGTTTTATTAACACATATAACCATTGTATTATATGGTGCACGCGATTTGTAATTGCATACATATATACCATAGTTTGCATATTGTATTAAACATGCGCGCGGGGTTTGGAACCATAACCCATGGTTAAATGTGCGTGTATATAACCCGTGGTTTGACCGGTGGATTAAACGCGCGGGAGTTATACGGTTGGAAAACGACTTAACCACTTTTGCCTAGCATTCGGTCACATGCTGCCATACGCCCAGGTGCCGAGGTGGTTAGGGGCTGGAGGCACCTTAACCATCCTACGGTTTGCACCGTTGGCGTGGTTGCGCCCGGTGCCAGGTTTATATGCTTTAAAATGCGTGTGAGCCAGGTTCATTCAAGGAGTGTACGAATTGTAGAACCAGAGACAACAAGCTAGAAGAGGGAGACTTCCAGGAGGCCTAACTTCTTCATTTTTTGACCGATTGAGGTGCCGAAAGAGACCAGACAGGGGTTTTGGGATGCTGGGAAGCCATTAGAGTAGTCAGTTTGTCAGTTTGAGCATTGTAAGACATGTTTTTGAGCACTTTTTGAGCAATTAATAATAATGATCCATTGGAAGCTGGACCAGGATATGTAGCCCATAAGAGGGGTGAACTCCTTTATCAATTGCTGTGCACATGTGTTTATGTTCAAT
>SNQJ01S0089090.1:0-19950 GCA_010110895.2 Picea sitchensis | reverse complement strand
TCATCTTCTTTCATCTTCAACTGTTCAAACTGTACTCTGTAGGTTTGAAGCTTTGCGTCCTTTACCTTCTCATTACCTTCATAATTGCTAATGAGTTTGTCCCACATTTCTTTGGCAGTTCCTAGGTGCATAACTTTTACGAATTCTGCTTCTACAAGCCCACTCAAGATAGCATTCATAGCCTTAGCGTTGAAGCTAAATTTTATCTTGTCATCCTTATTAGCTAGTATAATTGGCTTTACATAACCAATATCTACCACATCCCAGACATCTGCACCTAAATCCATTATGTAGGTTCTCATTCTAACTTTCCAGAAGGCAAAGTTTGTTCCATTGAATTGAGGAGCCTTATTGGTTGAATTTCCTTCATGGATTGACATGTTTAATCTCTAGGATCTACCCTTAGATAAAAGGGGCCGGCTCTGATACCAATTGTTGGACAACTGAGAGGGGGGGGGTTGAATCAGTTGTTACTGAGCTTAAACAATTATGCTTATTTTAAACTCTTTGCAGAGCACTGAATGAAAATCACAATAATGCAGGGAAGTAAACAATAGAACATTCAACATCATTCACACATATGAAATATACAAAGACATATATTTCTTGAGGAAACCCATAAAGGGTAAAAACCTCTTCTTCTTTATATGAGAAGTAATCTTTACATTCTATACATTATCATACTTATGAGCACCAACTCATAATGAGGCTACAACCTCTGTTTTGCAAGATGCAACTTGCTAAGAGAACCAAATCTATGTTTTCTCTAGCACCTACTAGAAGGAAGCACCAACTCCCTGGTTTCTCTAGCACCCACTAGAAGGAAGCACCAACTGCCTGGTTTCTCTAGCACCCACTAGAAGGAAGTAACAATTCCCTAAGTGTTCCAGAACCAACTGGATGGAAGCACCAACTTCCATTCACATAGGCACCAACCTGTATAACAGAGAACAAAAGTTCTCCCTTGCACCACCCTACCACCCTAGTTTCTCTAGCTGCAACCAGATGGAAGCTACAACTCCCTGTGTTCAAGCACCCACTTGAACCTTTGAGGAAAAAAGTCCTCCCTACCACCCTGAAATATAAATCTTTTCTATTGAAACTTATTACAGTGATATAATGTTCATCAATGGCTTACCAATCTCATCACTGTTCTGCTCTCCTGTATTAGTGTCTCTCTGCCTGCATCTTCTTGCGCTTTCTGATCTTCTTCTCTTATCTACAAGTGCACCTCAACCTTCTTTTACTGTCTCAGCTATGCATCTCTATTCTTTGCTTCTGCTGCACTTTATGCTCTGCATCTTATTTTTATTCTCTGAATTACGCCTCTTCTGTGTATTTCAGCTCCTGCCCACAACATGCCATTTCCCCATGTGTAATTCCTCTCTGTTGAAGTTACAGGCTTCAACGCTCTTCCATCTGTAAATCGCCTCTTGAACAGTCTTCATTCCACTGGCATATTCCTTGAGACTCTTCATCTTCTTTGGCGATCACCCCAAAGTCTCTTCCAGTCCTCTGACATAAACAATCAGTCGTTTCTAGCAGTTACACTGTGAACCTCCAAAAACTGCATCAACAAATGAATTGCCACTGATCAATTAACTGAGAAGAGAAATAGTAGCCCTTCGATCATATTCCTGAATAACCTGCACCATTGGATCATAAATGAAGGGCCTTGCGCTTATTTTTCCATTTCGCAATTCGACATTTCGACATTTCGGCATTCCTGTGGTGAGGCATCTTGTCTCTCCAAGTCGCGATCTCCGAAATGGAGATTAGCTTCATGCTACCTCCTCCCTTAAGCCTTCGTCGATGTGACCATAGGAAGTGACCAAGTGCTTATCCATACAACACTTTCGCAATTTTGCATTTTGGCACTTCATGACTCCTGTGATGAAGAGTCTCGATTCTTGACTCCTCCAACTCCCGATATCCGAAACTCCGGTCGATGTGCCCATTTCAAGATTTTTTGATGTTTCTCATTTCATCACTTCGGGACTCCTGTGATGAAGAGTCTCGACTCTTGAATTCTCCAACTCCAGGCATCCGAAACTTCGATTGATGTGCCTGTTTCGGGATTTTTGGCATTTCCCATTTCGGCACTTCGGGACTCCTGTGATGAAGAGTCTTGACTCTTGACTCCTCCAACTCTTGGTATTTGAAACTCCGGTTGATGTGCCTATTTCAGGATTTTTGGTGTTTCGCATTTGGGCACTTCAGGACTCCTGTGATGAAGAGTCTCGACTCTTGACCCCTCCAACTCCCAGTATCCGAAACTTTGAAATGGAGTCTTTGTTTTTGATACCCGAAATGGAATTTATCTTCTAATCTTGCCATGCGATTATTGTTGTGCTGTTGGTCATGATATTTTCCATCAACAACAAACACACATACTCTGCACTCTGTGTGCACCTCTACACTATTTCTTCTGGTCTTCACGAGCTCGCTCTACTGCGTCTTCCCAAAATACTTCTGGTGCTTGCTTGGCACATTATACCTGTACTCAAGCCATCATCGCTGCTGTACTTGCCATCAATGACAAGCATACGATGCCTATAAAACATGCCAACGAAAGGTTCGATAAATAGTTGATCCACCTTCGACATCGGTAAAATACGAGGAGGATAGACATTAACAAAGGACAAAAAGAAATCACTGATAGTCGATGCCCGATGCACTTTATCGGTATCGGGGAAAACAAAGAAGGATCATAAAATCATTTTGACCACAATAAAGTTATCCTCGATTGCCAATCCACGATGTAGGTTTTCGGCATCGAGAGGTTTTTAAGAGAGCCAATCCGAGAGCACTTTGGTAGGCTTATCACCGATCGCCAATCCTTGGCACTTTTTCAACATTGAAAAGCTAAGGTTTGTTTTAGAATGAATAGCTTAAGGAAAGTCCCGAATCCGACTAACATGAGTGAATTAACTCACTGGTCTCCAATGCCATGTGTCTTTACCAGGTAAGAAGGTCGGACGATCTAGTTCTATTTCGAGTCATTTTTTGTTACCTAGGTCCCGAGTCAGCTTTGCCATGTCAGCACTGTATGGTAAGATCGATCGACGTCAGAGATTTTAAAAGAGATTATCAATGATAATTTTCATAGCATGACCCCGATCCCCGATCCACCCACTGAAGGAGCGACACGTTTGGATGTTTTCAACATTATACATGATCAAATTTTGGGCATCTAAGGAGCTAATTAATACTCGACCCCGCGTCATTTTCAACCTCATGCACCAATCAAAAAAACCTTTTGAAATCACTGATAGACCACATCACCACCCGCGCCTCCGCTATTAAACCCCGATGAATTTAAGTTCTATAGATTCGGCGACAGATTTATTTAAAATTCACTCATAACCCGAATTGAATGGCTGATGCGACACTGTAATATCTTTCCTATTTAAAATCTCTTGAACCGTTGTGAGCGAAGTCATTTTGCGTGTAAGATAATTCCATAGCATCCGAAGGTGAAAGACGAGCAACTTGAAGGCTGTATTGACCCCGTGATTGTCAAAATAACCAGGTTTTTACAAGCTTCAGAGGTATGTATTCGGGTCTGTAAATTCGCTGGCTATGATTTATATGTCTTTGTCTGGTTTTTTACATAGTCTCTGAAATTCTTCTTAAGTTTTAGGAACAATGCCACCGAGAAATCCAACCACTAGATGCTCGTCGAGAGAACCAAAGATAAAATAAACAGAGACAGGAGAAGGTTCCTATGCAGGGATCATGTGGCAATTGGAGTACATCCCTAGGCCAGAGCTTACCATCAAGAAAACAACAAAGAAAGTTTTCATCCAACCTCCAGCCTTTGGTGATACAGAGGCGAGTACTGGATCCAAGGTGGTTCTCCCATAATGGGGGTATACTTTCAATAGGTTTAGCAGAAAAGAATACCCAGAGTATGTCCCACACAATGACCTGGACATAAGGGCGCTCGACGACCAGGTGTTCCCTAACATACGATGGTCATATCGGCATATGGTGGCGAGCAGAACCCCCATTTTCCCTTGCATAGAATTCTTGAAGTGGCTCATCGACCACATGGATAGGCATAAATTTATGATTAACGATGAAAATGGCGGGTGCGTCAGAGTTTTCCTCCCAACAAAGGTCCATAAATACTACAAGCTCAGGGACCCGAGTAGCGGCTCAACACAAACTTCGTGGTGAAGTTCTATGACCTAGATTACACCAGTCGATTGATGGCCTCATGGTGGAGGGAAGACAAGAAATTCATAAATCAGAGCAATGGATGGTACGAAAAAATTAACCCAAGGGATCCATACATCTTTTGATGGCTCTCATCTGTCGGTTATATGGAGAAAAGGATTGCTCCAAGTTTTCGGAAGTTTGGATGCCTTTGGCATACACAACCGTAATCACTGGGTGCAGCTTCAACTGGGGAGAAATAATCTCCAAACAACTAATCACATGTGTGCAGTAGGCTCAGATGTCGAAGGAAGGAGAAGAACCAAATTTTTACATGGCCTCATCCCTTCTCGATGTCATGTGCGCTAGGAACGTCTTCGCTGACATGAACCTGAGATGGCATGTTGCAGAGATCCCGGTCCACATCTACTTCAACATGCTATGGGAAAACATGTATAAGAAATATTACTCCCTCATCTGCGATGAATTCATTGCCTGAATTTATTTTGTTCTTTTTGATAAGAAATTCCCAAGGCTATCGACGAAAACTAAGAAAATTATATCCAAGGTAGGCCATTGGTATTTGGATGAGCACACCACCTACATTAGAGTGTTCAGGGCCACTGGAGCACCACATCTCCTACCAGCTCATGTCCCAGACTGGCTCGTCGTAGGATAAATATGTTATCAGACCATCTTGTAGGGCTACAATGCCACCCTGGTCAAAGACAAGAAACAAGATTTCATACCATGTAGGGTTCTATTTAGTAAATGATACCGCTCAAGCCAAACAAGAAGGGCCGAGCCAACTCAAATTCAGATTCCTGACAGGCTGATTCCGCAAGCACGATCCAAAGGGCTTGGTCCTGCAACATGCTTCATAGGTGTCATCCTTCTTTCCGTATGCTTACGATAAGTTCAAATACGAAGTCTTCACAGAGAACACCCAGGACTGGGACAAGGTGGTGAAAATAATGGACGACCCGAAAATGACCAGGTTCAAGGCCATGAGGATGGATAAATAGGAGAAAACAATAGAGTAGTCGGCTTAAGAGGCCCTCAGAGCCAGGGAAGAAATCAGAGCAACAATGGCAACAAAGGTGCATAGTAGGGCATTGTATTTGACACCAGAGACACATGCAAGGGTATTTATCCTAATGGAATAGGCATAGAGAGTAATTGATCAACTCCAGAATGACCCGGATCTATTAGAAATGACAAGGGTTCCTGCCAACAACCCAATCGAAATCTGGGTAGGTCTAAGTGACCTAGAGCCAATACAAATTGAAGAGATCATCGAGTTAGATAACCTTGAAGTTTCAATGCCATAGGCCAAATCACTATGGGACGTTTCGGCTTAGCCCGAGATAGCGAGCACATTAGGGAGAGAAAGTGCACCAAACTCCTTACACGACTTAATAATGATCTATGATGATGAGGAGAGTTCAGAGGTTTCCATGGTGACTCTGGTACATATTACAGAGGAAAAGGAACCTGAGAAACCATCTTCCCCAGATCCCGATGCTCAAGTTCAAAGCCTTCCACAGAGTGACCAAGAGGTCAAAATTGTCTTAAACACTGAGCTACTCTATCCATCGGGGACCCAAGTGGACATCCCGAAGGATAAGCTAGGGTTATATGAATAAGAAGAAGAAATTCCACAGCAGGAAATCGACATCTCAACAACCGATTATCAAGTAAGTACTGAGCTTGCCCCTGATTCATCAAACTTGGCCAGTACTTTACCTCCCTATGATCAACAACCAGAGGTCTAACTTTCGGGACATACAAAAGAGGTTCAAGAACCCATCCTTGACCAAATTTACACTGTCGGGAGCCTGGAAAACACACTCACTTGGGGAGAGCAGCAAATCCCCGAACCCATGGATGAGGTCACTGATATACAAGCCATCGCCTACGACCAAAAGAGGAAATCCATCATGAAGAGAACCACTAAGAAGAGGAGGCTTACTCTGGACAACTCCGTCCTCATCACCACAGAGGAAAAATTGATTAACACAGAGCATGCCAAGACGTCCGAGCTTATCGACGCAGGGATGGAAATCACAGATGCCACCCTAGATAGAGCGAGGAATGATGAAGAGGAGTTGGTCACTGCACTAAAGGAGTTGGAGAATCTACGCCATTTGGTGAAATATTACCAGGATTCCAAATAGGCCACAATGTTCTTGAGAAGCAAATTCCAGGATGCCTACAGTAAATTCATGAATGAGTGACACATTTTCACTGTAGGGATATTCAATTTCTAGGAAGACACCCTTATGGCGCTAGTGACGTGCAAGGATATGTAAAGATTGTATGATAAATCACACCAAGCGGTGGAAAGTATCGATTACATCAGGGCATTTCAACAGGGTCGAGACGCCAAAGAGCATGGCATTCAAGTACTAAGGGATAGCAACATCGATCGCATAAATAAGTTGGCCGAATACTAGGTGAAAATGGCCCAAGAAATTCATCAGGAAATCCAAGAGAAATGGGCCAAGTGTGAAAGGAGCTGGACCAAGATCAATCAGGCGATGAGAGACATCGACCTCCTAGAATTCAGAACATGAGATGACTTTGTCGACTTGCATGACATAGTCAAACTACATTCCGAACACGACTCATCGTGGGCTGCGGATATAGAAAAGGTGGTGAACATGGCTCCAGGTCAAGTACAACATTTCATGGAGCACCCGATCAAGGCTCAGATAATATTACAACCGTTAAGTGATAAAGTAGTCAAGTATTGGGCACAGGCAGTGGAGATAAAGGAGATCCTTTCGTCCCGAATGGACCAACACAAATTCCCATATGCCAACACATGCGGGGAAATCTTCGTCAAATGGTCGGAGTATGAGAAGAGTCATCCACTCAAGTGAAACCATTTGATGAATTTTAGAAGACTGAGAGATAAATGCACCATGTGGTGATGTTTTGTTTTAGTTAGATTGCACTTTTGATAGTTATTTTTAGTTAATAATCTGTTATAAATAAGAGGATCAACCTGTTAGAAAAGGTCGATGGTTTTTGCAAAGACCTGCATTTTTGGAATTGTAAAGAACTATTTCGGAGCTACCTTAATTGAGAAGTCCTGTTTATGACCTGAGACAAGTTTCTATTTTCGTCAAAAGCGTGTGTGATTGGATCATAAGGAGGAATTACTTCCAACTTTATCTCATGAATGGATGCTATAATGAGTAAGAGTTTCTAAATCTGTTGATAAGTTATCTGATTCAATATTTTTATAATTCTTTCCTCTAATGATGTAAAAAAATCATTGTGTTAATGTGTGATTGGTGATTAGAAATAAGAAAATTATTTTTCTTGCCATCATTTTATTGCATGTATGTTCTCTTCTGATAAATTGTATCTCAGTCAATAATCAAAGTGCCAACAAGTTGATGTATTAGTACTAGGCTTGTAATTGGTGTAAGAATCATTGTCTGCATGCTTGAGCATGAGGGTTATCCCAAGATCAACCTTCTTCAGTAGTTAAGTATTCCCCCTTTGTTACCCAGCTGGTTTATACCAACATTTATCTTGTATCGGCCCCACCTATAAGAGAAAATACAAAAAAGAGAACGTTCAAACTGAAGGAGGAGCTTTCACAAGAAGATATCATGTCAATAACTATGTAAAACCCATCGATTAATTGGGTGGATTGCAATATCTAGAGAACCATTCCACCATTAAACACTGCAAAGTCTAATTGGGCCTCGGTGGTAGGTTTGGTTCCTACTGTTGAGTTAAAGGGATTTAGGACCCCTCAACAAGTACATAACCTTGAAAAACACCTTTAGTGGAAGAAATGGAAGGTAAGGCAAGTACCATTTTAGATAACATTTTCATTTTACCATAACTTAAGTGACCTAATCTTTCATGCCATAATTTACTTTAGTTCATCAACATGAGAAACATATGAATAAAATGGTTGATTTTTAATTGAACGAAAACTAGTAAATTTATATAAAACATAATCATGGTCAAGATGACCGAAATAAACTACTTTGAAGTAATGTTTGATATCTTTAAGAACATATTTATCTGGCCATGCTTCAAACTTATAACCTTTTTAACATGCACGATAAGTAGAAAGAAAATTGATGGGGATGCCTTGAACATGAAAAACATCTTCCAATGTACCATTAAGAACTTTAACATTACTAGAACCTACTATTGAAAGTTGTTTACCATCACCAATAGAAAGTTTATGTGATGTGTGCTTGTGAGTGTCGGAAGAAGAAAACAATCAAGCAGTACCAGACACATGGTTAGAAGCACCATAATCCATAATATATTCCTTAGTAGAAGAAGATTTACCTAGTTGAACAAAATGGGCACAAAGAGTAACCCGCTGTTCAACAAATGATTTCTTCTTGGCTTTAGCAAGTTCACATCTTCGTTTAAAGTAAATATTTTCAAGGTGGTTGATTTTTCCACAATACATACAAGGATTAAACAATTTCTTTTTACTAGAATCAACACGAGCATCCTTAGAAGAGTGTTGGGAAGATATTTTAGTATGTGATTTAGGATTTTTATGAAAAATGTTATTAGGATTCTTTTTATTACGTACCATTAGATCTTTATTAAGAGTTAATTGACCCGAAGCAATCAAACTTTCTTTCCAATTAATCAAACCTTTACAAAAATATTCAAAGGTAGGTTTCATAGATCCTTGAGAAATTTCAATTGCTCTATTCCTACTTTGGATGAACATATCGAAAGAATAAAACAATTTTTGTTCTACAAGAATGAGTAGGGCTGTATCAATTTTCTTGTAATCTTTGCCATAATTATTTAATTTTCATTTAGGGTTTTCAGTTCAACAAGAAATGATTTTATCCTTTCAAAATCGTTAGGATCTAACTAATGGATTTTCCTTTCAAGGTAGAAAGTAGATACATCATGAGATTTATCAAATAAAGAAGCTAAAGTTTTCCATACCTCAATTAGGCTATCTTCAACCTGAATATGTACCTGAAGACTATCTGGAACCATTTGACCAATGATTTCTCTTTCTTGATCAAATTGTTCTTCCCATAGAACCAAGTCTTTAACACCAAAATGTTTCTTATGTTCATGATTAAATAACCACCATAGATTATTACTCCTCATGATATCACTAAGCTTTCTCTTCCATGGAATATAGTTAGGACCCACTAACACATAAACAAAAACTACTTCCGAAGTCATTTTGACGAAAAAAATGAAAACCTAATGAAAACAAAGACAAGAAAGATAAGAAAGATCTAAGGTTTGTGTACTTGTGAGTAACTTACCCTATATTTGATCAAAGAGAGAAAATCCAAGTGAAATCTAGGTTGTCTAGTGCGTAAGAAAGGCAAGTCGTGACCGTATGCACACAGAAGGAAAATGCCTAGAAACCCTCAGATCGTCCCAGAAAAACATGTATTTGTTGTTTAAGACATGGATCTACTATTTAAAGGAGATAAAACCCACATATCTACCATCATTGCAACAAGAAACCCTCGCTTAGGAAGAACATGATCGTACAAACTGCGTGGAGGTTAAATACATGCCCAAAAGGAAGGAAGAAACTGCCCAAAAGTCAAGGTCGGCCTTCCACAATTCAAATTCGCCAAACAATGGATGGATCTGAAGAGAAATTGGCTAAATCGCTGCAAAAGATTGATTGTGCGACTAATAACCCCCCCCAACAACAACATATCATCCACACACACACATAAATCGATCTTTTAAAGTTGAATAATTTCCTCTTAAACAGTGAAACGACTCTTAGAACAGAAAAAACGACCTCTTACACTTGCAAAATGCCAAAAAACATAGTCGTACACCAAAAAATACAATCCATACAGTCCATACAGTCTTTGATGGGAGAGTGGGTTGGCTGGTGAGGTAGCCAGTGAAAAACCACACCCAACAAAAAAATTTCACTACAAACAGACTCCTGCATCAAAATATATTAGTTTTGGAAGAAAAACTAGGTTCGGTAAAAAAACTTGCTTTGTAAAAAAATAGGTTCGATATATACCAACCATAAAAATTTATTAAAAAAAACTTTAGGTTTACATTAAAATGACTTAGGCTAGGTTAAGAAAATTAATTTTAAAATGGGAAAACAATAGCTGATTTTGATGAACCAATAGGCGATCTTGGCTGAACGCTACATTCTAGAGACAACAGTGAGATCAAATTAAAAAAAAAATGCACATAAATGTGAGAAATATGAAAAAAAAGGGTTAGGGTTTTGAGAAAAAAATCTCAATCTTGTAGAAAAATACCCATATCTAAAGAGAAGCCTTAATGCCTACTAGAATTGACGACAAAGCTACAAAATAAGGAGAGCCCAAGTAAATATGAAGAATAATTTGTTGTAAAAAAACTTTCTGAAGGAGGTAGATCATAGTAACCTTCTCTGATACCATGTTAAAATATTGAGACATATGAATAAACATACAACAATATA
Organism: Picea sitchensis; assembly: GCA_010110895.2. NCBI lineage: Eukaryota > Viridiplantae > Streptophyta > Pinopsida > Pinales > Pinaceae > Picea > Picea sitchensis. The sequence continues at coordinate 9,332 of SNQJ01S0089090.1, read as the reverse complement.
AAACAACACATCATTACTAGTCTAGCCTCCTATCCATATTGTAGATTTTAACCTTGTACAATAAATTACTGCAAATAGATTTTTAATAAAAACATAAAAGATACAGTGACACACACACACATTACACAAAGATTTTTCCCTAGAAACCCACACCGGGAAAACCAACAACATGTTTAGAGTTGCACCTATAGTATTCTATTCATCATATCATGATTGTTTACAATACAATATATTGATATAGGATCCCACGACATCCAAAACCCCTAATCAATTGATCCAAATTAGTCAAAATCCCTAATTCCTTAACCAGGATTAGAAAACCATCGACAAAAACCATGTGCCAAAAAACCACTAAAAATGGACGCAAAAAACGTCGTTTTTTTTCGAGGGATGCTGCTCCTAAACCCTCGTGTAGGGGGGCTCTCAAACCCCTACGAATCCCCATAATAGAGGGGATCTTCCCCCCCGCGCACCCAGTGCAACATGAACAATAGGTCTAGTCATGCAAATAATATAACACATACAATAACATATAATCACAATAAGAAAGAGACAAGCAAAAAAATGTTGGGTATGTGTTATATTCTTTGCAAAAATGCCTGGGGAAACGTGTCACATTTATGCCTCGTTTTTTGTGTCCTTTGTTGGGAATTTTTTCGGCACATGGTTTTATACTTCCGGTAAATGAATCAGGGTTGTTGACTAATCCAGGTCATTGGGTTAGGGTTTTGGATGCCACTAGCTGCTATATGTATATTGTATTGTAAACAATGTATCACTATGAATGAATATAGATATGTTGGTTTTCCCGATTTGGGTTTCCAGGGGAAAAATCTCTGTGTAATGTGTGTATTTTCCATTGTATCTTTTTTGTTCTTTTATTGAAAATATGTTTGCAGTAAAATATTGTACAAGGTTAAAATCTATTGTTTGCAGTCGTTTTCATACCAGCTCCTTCTTTCCCTTCAAAACAAATCCTTCTAGCTGCTTCATATAGATCTCTTCTTCTAGATCCCCATGTAGGAATGTTGTCTTCACATTCATCTGTTCTTCTTCAAAATCAAATGCAACACAACAGATAACATAACTCTTATAGAAGTTAACTTGGCAACAAGAGAAAAATTCTCACCAAAATCAATTCCCTCAACCTGGGAATAACCCTTTGCTACTAATCGAGCTTTGTATTTTTCCACTTTTCCTTTTGCACTCAACTTCTTTTTAAATACCCATTTGTTGCCAATGGGATTTCTTCCAGTCGACAACTCCACTAGATCCCAAGCTGCATTCTTATCCAAGGCTTCCATTTCTTCATCCATGGCCTTTTTCCAGAGTTTTCCATCCTCTGAATCCACTGTCTCCTTCATAGTTCTAGGATAATCATCAGTAATGGACAAAGAAAATTTTGAACGAAAATAAGATGGAGTATACCTTTCTGGTATCCTTCTTTCTCAAACCGATCTCCTCAATACTAGAGTATGATGATCTTCTTATTTTGATTCCAGTTCTTCTTTAGAGTTTGATTCATCATCTTTTAAATCAAACTCTATTTTATCTGGTTCTTCCTTACTTGGTAGGACTTCCTGTTTAACAACATCCTTCATTTCTCTAAATACCACATCTCGTCTATACAGAAAATTCTTAGATTCTGGGTTCCAAAGGTTATCACATTTGAGACCATCTTTATACCCAATAAAGATACACTTTTCAACCTTCTTATATAGCTTAATCCCATTTTCCTTTGGAACGTGAACATAGGCCTCACAACCAAATACCTTGAGATATGTGAGAGAATGTTTCTTACTAGTCCATACCTCTTGTGGAGTCTTTTCATCCAGTGATGATGAGGGTGATCTATTGACCATGTAACATGCAATACCCACTGACTCTGCCCAGAATTATTGTCCTAACTCGACACCATAGAGCATGCACCTTGTTGTTTCCATAAACGTCGTGTTCATTCTATATGCAACTCCATTCTGCTGAGGTGTATATGGAGTAGTCTTTTTCCTTTCTATACCACACTTCTTAGAGAATTCTTCAAATTCATTCCCATATAACTCTCCTCCATTATCTGTCCTTAGCACCTTAATTATTTTCTTTGTTTGATTCTCAACAAGAGCCTTAAACTCTTTAAACCCATCAAAGACCTCATATTTCTTCCTGAGAAAATATATCCAATTATTCATCGAGAAGTCATCTATAAATGAGACATAATACACAAATTTTCCCAATTATGGAACCGACACAGGTCCAAACACATCAATGTGAACTAGCTGTAAAATTCCTTCTACCCTCGTTGCACCAGAGGGGAATCTTACCTGATTCTTCTTTCCATATACACAATGTTCCAATAAATAAAAATCCAGAGAGCAATTAGACATACCTTCAACCATACCTTTATTGTGTAGTAGTCAAAGACCCTCCTCTCTAGTATGCCCCAGTCTTTGATGCCACAACGTAACCTTTTCTCTAGAGACTGTAGGAGTTATTTCTTATTCAAATCCAATATCAGGAACAATGGAACTATTACACCCATCACTAATAATTCTTCCTTGAAGTTTATACAGAGTTCAAAACCGAAATCCCTTCAGCAACACCATTTCTCCTCGAACCATCCTGCAGTTTTCCTTTTCAAATCTTGTTTTTACCCCTGCATCATCCATTTTCTTACATAAATCAAAATTTTGGCCAATCCTAGGATTTGCAGAACACCAGGTAGTCTTCTAATCCTTCCATCTATGAGACTAAACTTTACTTTTCCTCGACCTGCGATTCTTTTTGTCGAGTCATCACCTAAGAAACATTACCTCCATCATACCTTTCATATTCATAGAACCACTCCCTGTAGGGAGTCATATGAAAGGATGCACCTGAGTCAACCAACCATGCCTCATGATCTGCATGTGTGCTTGAAGAAGCCAGGTAAACATCCCCTCCTTCTTCCTTGGAGGTCTTTTCTTATGTAGAAGGAGATTCTTTAGATCCCTTATTTTTATGAACTTTGGATCTACACTGCTTCTTATAGTGCCCTTCTTTTCCACATCTCCAACATACCTTTACAAAAGTTCTGGGATACTTATATATTTCAATAGACTTAGATAAACCACTTGAGAACTTAGATCTATTTCTTTCCTGGGAGCGTCCTCTTGCAAACAATGTTTCTATGCTTTTTCCTTCCATGTTCTCATCTCATCTCCTCCAACAACAAGGATGAGACCACTTCATCAAACTTCGAGGCAATTGTATTACTACCTATGTCCACGACCAGACTATCTCGCGAGTCTTTTAAAGAGAAAAGTAAACTGATACAATTATCTTCATCTGAAATTTTAATCTCAACAGATACTAACTAACTTACCATAGTTTTGAAGGCGTTCAAATGCTCTGCCACCGAGTTTCCATCTCTCATCCTCAGGTTATACAAATGATTTCCCAGGAATAGTTTGTTTAATAGGGACTTAGAATGATACAACTTCCCCAAATTATCCCATAAATCTTTGGCTATAGCTTCCTCTGACACATTCAACAATACTGAATCCAAGAGACACAATTGGATTGTGCTCTTCGCCTTCCGATCCAACTTTTTCCAGTCATTTGCTGGAGTTCCTGTAGGTGCAATACTCGGGTCCACCGTGATCCACTGATCTTTGCCCACCAACAAAGCTTCCATATTGAGTTTCCACAACAAAAATATTTTCCTATTAAACTTCTCGATCTCCATTTTCGAACTGCTCGCCATTTTGTTTCACCTGAAAAATCAATACCACAGATCTCCCACTGTAACAAGACTTATGACCATCCTAAGCCAAACCCTTAACCATAAAGGCATCCCCGTGAAGCCAACAAATCTCTGATAACAAATGTAGATTTTAACCTTGTACAATATTTTACTACAAATAGATTTTCAATAAAAGAATAGAAAATATACAATGACAAATACACACATTACACATAGATTTTTCTGATGGAAACCCAAACTGGGAAAACCAACATATTCTATATTCATTCATAGTGGTACATTGTTTACAATACAATATACTTATAGGAGACAACGACATCAAAAACCCTAACCCAATGACCTGGATTAGTCAACAACCCTAATTCATTTACTAGAAATAGAAAACCATCTGCAAAAACCATGTGTCGAAAAACCTCCCAACAATGGAGATTACCATTCAAAAACTCACTCTTGACAAGAATTTGGTGTATTTCCCATTTATAATATGAAACAAGAGAAATAATGGTTATTATAGTGTTTATTTTATCAATTGGAGAAAAAGTTTCATTATAATCAATACCATCTTGTTGAGAAAAAAACTTTTGCTACTAACTAGCCTTTATATTTTTCAATCTTTCCTTCTGCAGTAAACTTTATTTTACATATCCATTTAGAACCAACTAAATTCTTTCCAGGATGAAGGGGAACAAGAGTCCAAGTATTGTTCTTCATTAATGAGTCATCCTTCGCAGTCATAGCTTTTTCCCATTCAGGTTTGTCCTTAGATTGAGCATAGGTAGAAGGATCATTTGTAGCCAAAACTTTAGTCATAAGAGAAACGTTAGATCTAGTTTGACGAGTATTGGAAGGAATACCAATCTCAGATTCCACGGATTCGAAAGTTTTCTAGGCTCAAAACAGGAAGAGGGGTAGTGGCAGTAACCACTCTATTATCTTCAGAACATTCAGGTGGATCACTTGAAGAAGTAGGTGAAATAAGATCAAGATGAGGCACAAAGCTAGAAGTAGGGGTAATCGAGATAGGAGTAGTAGGGGATGAAATCAAATTCAAGGTAACATGAGGTTCAAGAGACTAAGGAGAATGAGAGACTTCATTAAATTGAACATCTCACCGAATGATAACACCTTTGGTAGATGGATCAAATAACCTATAAGCTTTAGAATCCTCACTGTAACCAATGGAAATACATTTGTGATACTCAATCTCTAACTTTTTCCGTTTGTCATCAAGAATATGGGCTCAACATTCACTGCCAAATATCTTAAAGTTACTTATATCAAGTTTTCTTCCATTCCATTTTTCTTTGGGACTAGCCTGCAAAACTTCCGTAGTAGGAAATCAATTTAAAATATAGTTAGCACAACAAATGGCTTCAACCCAAAACATTTTATGTAATATTTTAGAATAAAGCATACATCTAGCCATTTTAACCAAAGTTCTATTTTTTCTTTCAACTACCCCATTTTTTTGAGGTGTATAAGGAACGATCTTTTGATGTTGAATACCACGCTTAGATAAATATGCAGTAAATTCCTTTTTAGTGAATTCCCCCCCATTATCAATTCTCAATGTATTAATACTTTTAGTAGCTTCATTTTTAACCATGGATTTAAATTCTTGAAATTTACCAAAGGTTTCACTTTTATGTTTCAAAAAACAAACCCAATATTTTCTACTATAATCATCAATAAAAGTAATAAAATAGACAACATGAGACAATGAAGGGGTTTAAGAAGACCACATATATCACTATGAATTAATTGCAATTGTTCCTTAACACACCGAGCTTTACCTTTCTCAAACATTTCCATATGATGTTTACTAAGAACATAACCTTGAAAAAAACCTTTAGTGGAAGAAATGGAAGGAAAGCCAAGTACCATTTTAGATAAAATTTGCATTTTACCATAACTTAAGTGACCTAATATTTCATGCCATAATTTACTTTAGTTCATCAGCATGAGCAACATATGAATAAAATGGTTGATTTTTAGTTGAACGAAAACCAATAAATTTATATAAACCAGAATCCTGATCAAGAGGACCGGAAGAAACTACTTTGAAGTAATGTTTGATATATTTAAGAACATATTTATATGGCCATGCTTCAAACTTATAACCTTTTTAACATGCACGATAAATAGAAAACAAATTGATGGGCATGCCTTGACTAAGATAAATCGGCAAAATCACTGCAAAAGATTGATTGTACGAATAATAAATTCCACCCCCACAACATATCGTCCGATCACACACATAAATCAATCTTCGAAAGTTGAAGAATTCCCTCTTAAACAGTCAAATAACCCTTAGAATAGACAAAACGACCTCTTACTCCTGCAAAATGCCAAAAAGTGGAGTCATACAACCAAAAAATACAATCCATACAATCCATATAGTGTCTGATGGGAGAGTGGGTTGGCTGGTGAGGTAGCCAGTGAAAAACCACACCCAACAAAAACATTTCACTACAAACAGACTCCTGCATCAAAAGCTATTAACTTTGGAAGAAAAACTAGGTTCGATAGATACCAAGCCTAACAATTTATTAAAAACAAAACTTTAGGTTTACAAAATATTAAAATGACCTATGCTAGGCTAGGCTAGGACAATTAATTTTAAAATGGGCAATCGGTAGCTGATTTTGATGAACCATTAGTCGATCTTGTCTGAACGCTACATTCTAGAGACACGAGTGAGATTAGATTTAAAAAAAAATGCACATAAATGTTAGAAATATGAAAAACAAGGGTTAGGGGTTTTAGAAAAAAATCTCTATCTTGTAGTGAAATGCTCATATCTAAAGAGAAGCCTTAATGGATACAAGATTTGATGAAAAAACTACATAATAAGGATATCCCAAGTAACTATGAAGAAGACATTGTTGTAAAAAAAACTTTCTGAAGGAGGTAGATCATAGTAACCTTCTCTGATACAATGTTAAAATATTGAGATATATGAATACACATACAACAATATAAAACAACAAAACATTACTAGTCTAGCACCCTATCTATACTGTAGATTTTAACCTTGTACAATAAATTACTGCAAATAGATTCTTAATAAAAACATAAAATATACAATGACACACACACACACACATACACATTACACAAATATTTTACCCTGGAAACCCAAACTGGGAAAACCAACAACCTGTTTAGAGCTGTACCTCTAATCTTCTATTCATCATATCTTGATTTTTTACAATACAATATATTGATATAGGATCCCACAACATCCAAAATCCCTAATCCATTGACCCAAATTAGTAAAAAACCATAATTCCTTAACCAAAATTAGAAAACCATCGGAGAAAACCATGTCTAGTCATGTCATGCAAATAATATAACACATACAACAACATATAATCACAATAAGAAAGAGACAAGAAAAAAATTGTTGGGTATGTGTTATATTCTTTGCAAAAATGCCTCGGGAAACGTGTTGCATTTTTGCCTCATTTCTCGTGTTGCCTCGATTTTCATGTCCATTGTTGGGCGGTTTTTCGACACACATTTTTTGTTGATGGTTTTCTATTTTCGGTAATTGAATTAGGGTTGTTGACTAATCCAGGTCATTGAGTTAGGGTTTTGGATGTCGTTGGCTCCTATATGTATATTATTTGGAAACAATGTGTCACTATAAATGAATATAGAATATACTGGTTTTCCTGGTTTGGGTTTCCAAGGGAAAAATCTCTGTGTAATGTGTGTATTTGCAGTTGTATCTTTTCTATTCTTTTATTGAAAATCTGTTTGCAGTAAAATATTGTACAAGGTTAAAATATACATTTGGTATTAGATCTTTGTTGGCTTAATGAGACGCCTTTTTGGTCAAGGGTTTGTTGTGGGATTGTGATAAGCCTTGTTACAGTGGGAGATCTGTGGTATTGATTTTTCAGGTGAAAAGAAATGGCAAGCAGTTTGAAAATGGAGATCGAGAAGTTTAATGGGAAAAGTTTTGATCTGTGGAAGCTCAAGATGGAATATTTGTTAGTTGATAGAGATCAGTGGATCGTGGTGGATCTAGGTACTACACCTACGAGAATTTCAATAGATGATTGGAAAAAGTTGGATTGGAAGGCGAAGAGAACAATTCGATTGAGTCTCTCATATTCAATATTATTGACTGTATCAGAGGAAGCTACAACCAAAGATTTATGGGATAAGTTCGGGAAATTGTATTAGTATAATATCATAGTAAACAAAATATTCCTAAGAAAGATGTTGTATAAACTGAGGATGATAGATGGAGACTCGGTGGAAGAGCATTTGAACGCTGTCAATACTGTGGTAAGTGAGTCAATATCTGTTGAGATTAAAATTTTAGATGAAGATAAGTGTATTAATTTACTGTTCTCTTTACCAGACTCGTGGGATAGTCTGGTTGTGGCCATAGGTAGTATTACAACTACCTTGAATTTTGATGAAGTGGTATTATCCTTGTTGCTAGAGGAGATGAGACAGAAGAACATGGAAGGACCTAGCACATGTTAATTATTTTCAAGAGGATGCTCCCATGAAAGAAATAGATATGAGTCCTCAAGTGGGAGATATAAGTCTAAGGGAAGATATAAGTCTCCTAGAAAGTTTTTAAAGGTATGATGGAGATGTGGAAAAGAAGGGCACTGCAAGAAGCAATGTAGATCCAAAGTTAAGAAAAAGAAGGGATCTGAAGAATCTCCTTCTACAGAAGAAAAGACCTCCAAGGAAGAAGGAGGGGATGTGTACTTGTCTTCTTCAAGCACACATGCAGATCATGAGGCATGGTTGGTTGACTCATGTGCATCCTTTCATATGAATCCCCACAAGGAGTGGTTCTGTGAATATGAAAGGTATGATGGAGGTAATGTTTTCTTAGGTGATGAATCAACAAACATAATCATAGGTCAAGGAAAAGTAAAGTTGAGTATCATAGATGGTAGGATTATAACACTACCTGGTGTTCAACACATCCTAGGATTGGCCATAAATTTGATTTCTGTAAGCAAAATGGACGATGCAAGGGTAAAAACAATATTTGAAAAGGAAACATGCAGGATGGTTTGAGGAGAAATGGTGTTGCTGAAGATAGTTTGGTTTGGAACTCTGTATAAGCTGCAAGGAAGCACTATTAGTGATGGGTGTAATAGTTCAATTATTCTTGATATTGGAGTTGAAGAAGAAAGAAATCCTACAGTCTTTGGAGAAAAGGTTATGATGTGGCATCAAATACCGGGGCTTATTGGAGAGAAGGGTCTTCGACTACTACATGGTAAAGGAATGGTTGAAGGTATGTCTAATTGATCTCTATATTTTTATTTTTGTGAACATTGTGTATATGGGAAGCATAATCATGTAAGATTCCCCACTGGTGCAATGAGAGAAGAAGGAATTTTACAGCTAGTTCACAATGATGTGTTTGGACCTGTGTCAATTCCATCATTGGGAAAATATGTGTACTATGTCTCATTTATGTTGGAGTTACTTCACACACACCTAGGATTTCTTTTTCCTAAGGTTTTTATTTTTTCATTAGTCATAATTAGTCATTATCCAGTCTCCTAGATTTTAGGAGAGAATATTCCACCTGGAGAATATTCTCTTT
>SNQJ01S0089089.1:28977-50346 GCA_010110895.2 Picea sitchensis | reverse complement strand
AATACTTGTATGGCATGTTTAAAGAAAATATTTTTCTTTAGGGGATTGTACCTGTCTCCCTTAGGTGCTTCTTTCTGGATCCGAGGTAGAGTATCAACATTAGCTCCTGTCTTCGCTCCTCCTCGAGTAATGATATTAAGGTTGGGAAATTGTCCCTTAGAAATCCTCTTGATCTCTGAGCTGATAAGGTTAGTTCCTGTTTGTCATACTTTGTCTTCCCACTTTGAAATTAACTCTGGGCAGTCTTCAGTTACGTGTCCGTTGGTTCTGCAGTGAGAGCACCATGGCCACCTTGGATGAGGATAATCTTTGGCCAAGTGACCTTCTTCATCGCAGTTATAACACTTGCTTGGTTCTCTTACCCCGGTTCTTCCTCCTATGAAATCTCCTCCGGCTCCACTTCCTTGACCTCTTCCTGGTCCTTGAGGGTTTTCATTCACCCTGAATGTTGTTCAGTCTAACCTGTCTGCAAGTGCGTCCAACACTCTACATTGATTGGTAGTATGTGTAGTAGATGTGCAGAACTTGCAATGTACTATTTCTGGTATTGTCAAATATTTCAGCATGATGGGACACTGTCTTGGCCCATGGCCGTGGATTCGGTAGATCTCACAATATTTCGTTGTCAGTGTTGCTTGTCCTCCTGGGAAAGCGTGATATGGGGTGGGGTGATGAAATGATGAATTCTTCAACACTTGCACAACTCCTCCCATGGATCTTGGTGGGGTTACCATCAGATTCTAAGGAGGTCCCAATCCCCTCATTCTCGGACATTCGTTTGCTAGATGACCTTCCATATAACATCCAGTGCACCAAACCTGTGGTCATCTTGGTCTAGGTATATTCAACTCCTAAATATTTTCTGTCAGTGCCGATATCTGCCCTTGTAGTTGTGCCAGATTTGCATCTACTGGGGGCTGGGTTGCTCTCAGGCTTCCAGGGTATCCCGCCATGGATTCAATCTTCATTGATTGTTCCAAGGTGTCTGTTAATGTGGCTATCCGCTGTTGCGTTAGTGAGATCCGAGTTAGAGGAAAAAACCCTTGAATGTACCACTCCCTTTGATGTTCTTTGTGTATTATATGTGACAACCTTCCTATGGCATCTTTAAACTTCTGGTTGTACTCCCAGGCTGATTTGCCTTCCCTCTACTAGATCTCGCACAACTTAGATAAAGCCTGTTGTTCTAACTGAGGTAGTTTGAATTCTTCTATAAACCTCGTCCATACCTGACTAAGTGTGAACTATTGACCTTGCATCCCTAGCACTCTTGGTTCAATGAACTTCATGTACCACTTGAGAGCGCGACCTCTCAAGGTATTCTAGAACTTGACCAACTTATTCGCATCCAGAGTCCCTCTGGATCTACAGATTGCTTCATATAGGAACCAATGCTTCTCAATGTCTTCATATCCCTTACCCAAAAATTACGGGTATCGGGCAATCGAACCTCCTGCATGGCTGGCCATTGTTGATTTTGTTTTTCATATCAATATGAACCCTAACAGTCCTGCTTGTGATCTACCAGGGGATCCCAATATCCTCCCTGTACCCACACTTCTTGGTTGTGACTGACTAACTAATTGTATTGGAACAGAACTAACATGAGAAGGTAGTATTGAACTTACTGCTTTTATAGAAGGAACTTGGGGTATGGGTGATTCGGGGCTGGTGCCACTATCTTCGGGGAAGTTTTATTTGATCTGGGGGGTCTCGTTAGCTTCCACTGGGATGATCTCTTCAGCCGGATTCCTGATCTCTCCTATTATCGAGGCCGAATCTTCTCTTCCTCCTCCAAGATTCATGTTGTCTTCCTCCTCTCTTTCATCTACACTTTATCCTTCTCGTCCCACTTCCTGGGGATTTCTTTCTCTCCTCGCTTCTCTCTCGTTTAATCTTTGACTGGCCAGTCGTTCCTGTCTTCTCATATTTTGTAGTTCTTCCATCTATCTTTCCTATACTTCTCCCGATGTACCTTCTTTCCTCAACTTTTCAGACTGTCTTGCGGCTTTCTTGATCTTACTGCACCACCACTTCTCAACTATGNCCCCCCCATTTTTCAAAGAACCCTTCCCCTCTCTCATGCCATGACTCTCACACCGTCTCGCCCTACCCCAAGCGAGGGTGTTTACGCTGCCATCTCGGTTGGGGACATAATCAACATCCCTTCCTCCATCAGGAAAACCTTAATCCACAGGGGGATTTCACTCAACAATCTTCCCCTTGCACCTTTCTTGAAAATTTCCTCTACTTGCAAAAAATACTGGTGGTTCTCAGTTGCAAATTCGATTATGTATCCCTCTAGCGTGGTGCTAACCCATAAATCCACAGCTCGTGTAACTGGGCAATCTAGCCTCTAGAGTGCTGCTAACTTTTTGGTATCCCACACACGTATCTTCTTGGCCCATCCATGGAACTCTGGAGCTTCTTGGAGCCTCTTTATCCAGTGAAAAAAATTCTTCCAGGAATTTAACCCAGAAAATCTCATACTGGTCGCTTGATCTTTCTGAGTAAAAGATTGCTTCGCGAGTGTTTTCCACTGATTTTATCCTTAGTTCCACTTATTTCCATATGAAGGCATCACAATTCCTTTCCCACCATTGATCAATGCCAGATATATGGATCAATAGAAACATTCTCCCTACAAGTTCCCTTTTAACATAGGTCTCGGCAATGAAACCATTTTGTTGGCACGAATTTGATCAGACCAAGGTCCTTCTCAGGTTTCCAACAAAAGGTAACGTGTAGTCTAGAGCGCTAGAATTTTCATCTCCTACGAAGAGAAGAAGTCTCAACCGAAGTGCTGCTGAGACAGATAGAGAGGGAAGGGTAGGGAAAAGACCAAAGAGGATCCATAGAGCAGTCATAACTCATTCCTATTCTTGTGCAAGAGACATTAATAGATCTGAAGCATATAAATGCATGAATCGTACCTACTTACGTTGTGAGCAAGCATTTAAATGTTGAACCATAAAGTAGAACTCATAAGCTATAAGGAAATACTGTAATGCATAAGTAAACATACAAAGATGCAACATATTTTTGAAATTTGGTCTTGCTTCATATTATCTTTAGGATATTTCTCTCATTACATGCTCATAATTACATAGCAAGGCTCAGTACAGAATCTTGGCTCTGGAATCATGCCACAGAGCTCTAATTCTCCAACTGATAGGTCCAATTCATTACAGACTTAGAATTGTCTTTCTTCGACTTACAACAATTATCAACAACTAATCCCAAAACCTGGGCGACTCTGACCAACCTGACTCGACTCAACCCAACCAACCAACTTATGAACTATCAAATGAACATACGAATCAACCAACCAACCTACTTGCCAATCAACCAACCCTTTTACAATTATGTTCAGCCCTATATATAGTTGGGTTGTGTCTTCCTTCTCAGCTTGTACGCTTTCTTGTTCTGTTGCAACCGTTTGTTTCTTCGCTGGCGTTGCGCTGACTTCCACAACTGATTTCCATTGCTCTTTCTCTAGGCCTCTGATGGAGTTTTCACAACTCATTCTTAGTCAAAACTTGCGTGATTCGTTCTCAAAAACGAAGGGCCCAACAAGGCTCAAACTGAAACATATCCAAGTATCACTTCTTCTGTCATCATGAGAGTTTTCCATGGATTAAAAATCCATCATCCCAGACTTCTGAGTAACTATTATGATACACTATTTCTATCATAGAAAGTTTTCACCACACTTCTATTGTATATCTGATACTCTGCATCAGGTTGTTTGAATCCATACAAGGTATTCTTATATATGCATACATGAGTCTCTTTATGGTATAATATTCTTTCTCACTTTCTCTACTGGGAAGAACCATATTTTACATGTAAATTCCAATCCATGGATACTGCAAGAGGTATATCTGGTTTACTGGAATAAGTTGTCGCCATAGTCTTGTCCTTCCTTTTGGACAAATATCTAGTTCTGAATCTCGCAATTCTTTCCATTCATAGGTCTTTTTCACAATTTATTACATACACTTTTCTTTATCACAACTTCCATTTCTTCTACTTGGTTGCTTCTGGTGGGTTCAAACCATGCTAGTAGTCTTATAATTCTCGATATAATAACTGGTTGTTCTGGATTTTCTTTTTTTCTTGGAATCTTCATGTTCTTCCTCATGTTCCTCTTTAGCTTTTGGGTCCATGGAGTATTATATAGATTCCATGCCCTTCCTTCATGAAGATTCCAAATCCTTCCTTGCATCATAGGATCATGGATGTAGATGGAAAACCAAGGATACTTTAAGGTTTCTTTTCGAAGAATACTTCTTCTAGAGTCAAACTGAATACATGTTGCTTATCATGGCTGCTACTTTCAATTGGAACATGGATATATACTTCATAATCCTCAATGGATCATATCATTTAGGATTATCTCCCTCCTAATCCTTGCTTCATGCATGAATGCATGCTCTTATTTTGGAATTTTATAATCATCTCCCTCCATCTAAGAGATTCCATGCTTTTGTCTGCATCCTTATTGCCTTTTGCAAAGTCTCACAAGTCTTTTTCTAATTTTCTCTTGATTGCTGACTTCTTTCTGTTTTGACTTCTTCTGGGTTTCTTCAAGTTTGATTCTGATTTTAGCTTATCTTGCAGTTGTTACTTATGTAATAGCTTCCATAGAAATTATCACCAAGGATTGTCAATGTACTTCATCTTTTCATGGTATTTATTGACTTGTAGTCATCCTGATAGAAATCCTTATCTTGTTATTCTTCCATAGGTATTGTTTCACTTGAACATCTTATCTTCTAAGAAATATATATGCTAGATATGTACATAAACTATGTAAACATGGTATGTACAAGAACTATGAAGAATATTGTTATCTTGTCTTAGAAGAATAAATTTGTTTTATCCTGCTTGGCCTTCTTTGAGGGTTCCCTTTCTTCGAAAACTGATGCTTCGTCTATTTCCTTCCTTAGGATAAACTACCTCTTATTCCTGAAATTATTGAATTTTTGCTGTGAAGGCTTGATCATTGTATTTATTTTGGGATTTCTCTTTTGTGCTAATCCTTGATTCTTCTTGTGCACATCAAGTCCAAAGTTACTCAAATGTGGGATACTCCTTTCTTGTGTTCATGCTTACGGCAAATGCATCCCATGTCTTGGGAAGGCCAATGAGTACTATATTTACCAGTTCCTTCTCTGAAATGATTTATTCAATAGCTTGTAGTTGATCTCTTAAATGAGATATTCTCACAAGGTATGATGTTATGTTGTCATCATCATTCATTTTCATGTCACAAAGCTCATTCTTCAGACTCATTACTTGTCCAATGTTTCTGACTGAGAAGAGGTTAATTAGGGCATCGTACATCTTCTTAAATGAGTCAATATGAGAGATGTAGGGTATCAAGTGCTCTTTTACAGATTCCAATATGATACTCATGGAATTGATGTCATTGTCCTTGAACTTCTCCATAATTGCAACGTTTTGAGGTTGCTTCTCTTTTCCTTATTCAAACTGTGGTTCCACGATATTTCCTTTCATGATATCCAACACTTTATTCTTGGTAAGGATGAGGTAAATCCTTGTCTCCCATGCTCTGAAGTTAGAATCCCCTTCTAACTTGTTTTCTGAATTCATAGAGTAAGTCATGACTGCTTTGACTTGGTCAACCTTTGACTTTGACCAAAAAATCAAACTTGATGTATTAACTTGCTGAGAGTACTAGGAGGTGCACTAGGTTAGGGCACACTAGGCTATCCATAAATTAGGTCAATTGCTTCACTTAAGATGCCTCAACAATAGGGTTAGGGTTTCGTTGCAACAACAAAAAAGTTGACTGCAACTGCAACTATAACTGAGCAAATCCTCCCAATCTATCTTCCAACGGTTAGACTGTCCAAAGATAGTGTGGGCCCATAACCTGTTAGAAATAATAGGTGTGCTCTTTTAACCATAGACAATATAGCAATATTGTCTCCCAACCATAGGCCAAAGCCACCCTCGAGCACCTTAACCTTGACAACGAATAATTTTGGAAGCAAACCCTAAGACTAATAGCCAATCAATGTAGCATACCTATCTCCAGAGATAGCGCACAAGGCAGAAATTCCAAACCATAACCAAGAGAAAGTCCAAGCCTAAAACTGAAAATACAAGTTGCAGTAGCTGTAGCTGCAACTACTCTCTAGACTTGCGCACTTACTAAATTTCTGCAGTGCGCACTAAATTTCTGCAGTTACGAGTTGTGTGTGTACAAATGACCTCTGACATCCTATATTTATACCGCTCTTTATTAGCTTTCTGGGCTGACTTCTCTTTATGGAGGCTAAAGACTCAATATTGATTATTTTCTTTAGCCGACTTGTCTTCTAGCGTTATTTCCAAATCTTTAGGGTTTCTTCTTTCTTTCCGGAATATTCTATTCTTGTCAGTGTTACACGTGGAGGTTAATACCTCCCGCAGCTACCATAACATCAACATTTTACACAGTTTTTGTCATCTTTATAGAATTTGTTTTGTAAATATTGGAAGTATGTTGTATCTATGCTGATTGTTTCTTCATCCATTGTTTGTATTTATATGAGAAATGTTTTTCTGATAATAGATTCCCCATGACGTGTGAGGTTAGGAGCATACATATAGCCGAAATACATAAAAATTTCTTTTGCTAAAATTTCCATAGAAGAGGAGAGTTGTAGCTATCACTGAGAGGAACTGTGAGAACGATCCTTTGGAGGAAAAGGGGATTCTGAATGGGACCAATATTCTCCAAAAACTGAAATGAAAATTTGTCATGCTTGTGTCATGAAACCATGAAATGACAAAAAATGAATATTGTTGATGAAGTATATGTCCACAACACCCTCGAGCGTGTTGAAAAATGGTAGATGACGCTTTTGATTACTGAACATGATCTGAATCGAGGTTTTAACAACTCAAAGGCATTGATGGCCTACCAAATTCAGAGGTGTTCAACGATCACTGAAAATTGAAACAATCGCATAGTAAGACCCACCATAAAATGAAATTGTGTTGATGTTGAATGTTATGGAGGTCAACGAACTCATAAAGAAATGATGACTCTTTTTTTTCCATTCGAGACTACTCATCAATAGTGGAATTGATCCGGATTATTTTGAACATGAAATGAGAGTGGGGATATAATAAAGAGATATACCAAAATATTGCAATAGATCCAATAATGTAATAGAGATATATCAGATATATATAACAAGAAACACGCATATACATTAATACATAATTTCTATTAATGAGTGAAATGTACAGAACTATACAATTATAGAGTGAAAGACTCGTTAGAATGGTTGCACCTTATCTATGAGAAGAGATGTGATGACTATGCCCATTCACAAGGAGATGAGTATAATGAGGTTCTAAAGGCCCTTTTAACATAAATGGAAAAACCCTAAACATACAAAAACATATCCCCCAAAAGATGAAAATACAAATGTTTTGCGACCCCAATGTGGAGATGAAGCTCCAAAAGTCATGTAGGCCCTGATGGGGTAAGTTGGTATGAAAACTTCCCTGGGTCGTAACTTTTGCATACGATCTCCATTTTAGGCACACGATAGGCTGTTGGAAAGGTATATCCGAGGAATACACATTATTCCATCAAACTCTAACTATATGTACAATTTGATTGTGGAAAGCTCTAAAAATGTTGTTTAGGGCCTAAAAAGGGTCCCGAAAGTTTAGGACTCGAAAATCTAGGAAATAACTGCCAATGATGAAAACTGCATGTGAGCCAGTTGGAATAGGTGGGTGGCCACCAATATCCATCTAGATCAATCCTCCCCCCTTAGGAAGCAATGGTATCCATTGTGTTGAGTTCTCATGGGAGATGGGAAAGCATTTGCTGAATCTGAACCTTGGTGAGATGCTTTCCTTACTGGAGACATTGCACTGCTTGGCTTGTAGAATGTTGTCATAAAACTGATGTTGGAGGGGTTGGAATTTTTTAACCAGTATGACTGCATGAGATGACTGTGTACAAAATGAATATTTCTTCTTTGCTTCAATTTTTCCGAATTGCTCTTGCTGGATAGAGGGGGATTGAATGAAGGTCGTAGTGGTCATAGTGTCATTCTGTTCACTTCTTGCCTGAATCATGAAGAAACTAAAATTCATCATATGAGAGACAACTTTGTTGCACTATTGTGTCAAAACAATAGTCAGAACTACCTCTGGTATCCTATAGAGATGAGCCCCCAGAGTAACAATGACACTACAGGGTGGAGACTCATAAACACCATGATGCTTCCACATACATGGTTGGCCCAAAAGAACATCACATACATCCAGTGGGGAAACACCACACAATACCTCATCCTTGAAGGGATTGATGCCGTAGGAAAAGTGAAACTATTGGCTGACAGAGAGATCTCGTCCCTAGTGAAGCTACCCAATGTTGTATGGCTGCTGGTGTGGTGTTGTTGGCAATTCCAATTATTTGACAACCTCTGTTGAGATGAGGTTCTTTTGGATTCTGCTATCAACAATGAAATGCAATGTGATCCCCTTTACCCACATCTATGAATGGAAGAGGTGCTCCCTCTCTTCAGGATCTGCTAGTGTTTCTGGTTGGATTATTGTGGCTGCGATAGTGGAAGTGGGGTTTGTGTTGATAATATGTCTCCTTCCATTATTTTCTAAATTAGATTCTGAATCTGGGTTCAGATATTTTTCTTTGATCTTGACCACTAATGACTATTTTGAGAAACATTCATTGATGTTGTTCCATGGGATTTTGTGGAGATCACACCACTTTCCATTGTCATTCTTTGTCTTTCCCTTACCCTTATTTTCCTGTGTCTTAGATTGGTTTTCAAGAGGCTGTTTGTTAGGGACGTCTTTATCAAACTTTGGTTGTTGTGGATTTGCAGACCCAAAATCCCATTTGTTCTGGTGCTTAAATTTCTGCTCGATTTTGACAACATATCAATAAGAAACTCCCAACAATGAGATGTCCAGAAACTCCATTTCAGTTTGGATGTACTTGTGTAGAGCCCCATGGTATTTCAGAACCAAATTCCGCTCATAATATTTTATACCCAAGTTGGTGCGCAAGGTATGGAAAGTATTGGTGAACTCTGACACTGCTTGGCCCCTCTCTTGACGCAGCTTCGTCCATCTCATGTATTGGTCTTCATAGTTTCCAACAGGGTAATATTGTTCCTTGATGACATCTATGAAATATTCCCAAGTGGGTTTAGCCTCGAACATTCTATACTTCTCTGTAGAAATTTTCTCACAGTAAGTTTCCCACCAATGTTTAACATGGGGGAGAGCCTTAAGGAGTGCGAAGGTGATCTTTTCCCTATTAGAAAAATTATGCATAGAGAAATAACCTTCTAGAAGATTTAACCATTTTTCTAGAGCATTCGCATCTATTTGACCTTCAAATATAGGAATATCAAAGTTAACTTGTACCTTGAAAGGAGCGGTGCCTCCAAAGTGGCTTCTTGATGAAGACAAATCTACTGTTATCGGTAGGCGTCAAAGGATTTGTGAAAAATTCTCCATCATTTCGTCGCTCTATCGCGTGAGAGCTTGCTCCAACAACAAATTAAAATAATCTTCTACTCCGTCATTTTTATTTTCTTTCTCCATGGACGATATCTTGGGTGTGCGAGAGAGATTGTACTCAAGAGAGACAAGCTCGACACTGAACTTTATATACTCGGAACTCATCGGGGACATGCACTGAAAAACAACCAAGAGCAGCTTGCTATGATACCACTGATCCATATTATTTTGAGAATGAAATGAGAGCGGAGATATCATAAAGAAATATACCGAGATATTGCAAAAGATCCAATAATGTAACATAGATATATAATATTTATATAACAAGAGGAACATATATATAGTAATACACAATTTTTATTAATGAGTGAAATGTACAAAACTGTAAAATTACAGAGTGAAAGACTCACTAGAATGGTGGCATTTTATCTTTGAGAAGAGATGTGATATCTACGCTCATTCGAAAGAAGATAAGTACAATGAGGCTTGGAAGGCCCTTTTAACATAAATGGAAAAAACCTAAACATCCAAAAACCTATCCCTCGGAAGATGAAAATCCAAAATGTTTGCGGCCCCAATGTGGAGATGAAGCGCCAAAAGTCATGTGGGCCCCGATGGGGTAAGTTGGTACAACAACTTCCCAGAGTCGTAACTTTTGCATGCGATCTTTGTTTTAGGTGCATGATAGCATGTTGGAAAGGTATATCCAAGGAATACACATTATGCCATCAAACTCTGACTATGTCTATAGTTTGAGTGTGGCAAGCTCTAAAAATGTTGTTTAGGGCCTCAAAATGACCCCATAATTTCAGGACTCGAAAATCTATGAAATAACTGCCAATGATGAAAACTGCATGTGAGCTAGTTGGAATAGGTGGGTGGCCATCAATATCCATCTAGATCATGAATGAGATCCAATATAATGCCACATTTTGGAAACTTTTGCTGATGGCGACAGGGAAGGGGGCGTGACTGCATGAAGCAAAGGGCTTCTTGACATCGATTTGATCAAAGTTGTATCAAGAATTGTATGGAGGAGAATATGTATGAAATTGTGACATGAACGAAGTTAAAGGTTTACGGACTTGAGAACTTACCTTGGTTGGGGAAAATTCGATGATGGAAATAACCGTCCAACACGATCTGGTGTCAGGGGGACGACCAGATATTGGGTAAATTGTGTTGAATGGGTGAGACTGCAAAGGAGTGAATGACAAGTCAAAATATGGATTACATGGGTATTGGTGGTAGTCGGTATTTGGTCCATGATAGGGATATATTTGAAAATGTGGTTATGAAAGGGGGATGCCCCAACCAAGGGTGACATGGGTTTTTGTGTGCTAAGGAAAAAGACATTGTTGATTGCGGCGACAAAAATCTACTCTACCTGCTGGAATTTGAAATGTGATTTATACAATTACCAAATAAATAAAAAACGATTGGGTTGAAATTACACATACATAAACAGGTTCCCTAATGAAGTATGGCCTGGCCTCATGGGGCACAATTAGGGAATGCAATTAATGAAGGGTGGGGGCTCCATGGGTGGGTTTCTGTACTAGGTAGATGGATAGAGAATGAAATTGTAGATGGGAAATTTATGTTGGATGATATGAAGGGTTAATGATAACGCGAAGGTGCATTTAACGTAACTGAAAACATGATGTGGGAGTCCATAATGGGGTGGCTGGCATGATGAAGAAGAAGTATGAGGTTCTTTCTTTGGGGTGTAACACTATGGAGATTCTCGAGCCTAATGGATAGAACAACATGAGTGTCAATATTCCAAGGGGTAAATATACATGGGACAATTCATGGAGGTGAGAATGCTACTAGGTAACAATACCTAAATATGATAGAGGTGGGGGTACTGCAGAGCTGGATATGGGGTTCCTAAAGGTGAATTTCGAGGGGTATAAATGGGATATGCATCTATTTGCAGAGGGCATGAGTGCATTCCATTTTTTAACATATACCTAAAGGGGTTGTAGGGAGGTTAGGACTGAATGGTTTGTAGAGTGTTGTAACAGGTACATGCACATATGAAAATAAAATAACCAACGTGAAAAATATTTGATGATAAATAACATATGATAGTTATTTGGTAGAAATGATTGTGAGAAAGCATACCTGTGCATTTAACATTGGTGATAAAATGGTTCCTTGTTGAAAATTTTGGGTGCTCCCGGAAGGAGTCTAAAGAACAATGATTTCCTAGGAGAGTTAATCCCTGAAGGAGGGTAGGGAACAATGAGTTCCTGGAAAAAGGGACTCCCTAAGGGAGGCTAGGGAATCATGAGTTCATGAAAAAGGAAATCCTTTAAGGAGGTCGTGAGACAATGAGTTCCTAGAAAAGGAACTCCTTGAAGGAGGCCAGGGAACCATGGGTTCCTGAATAAGGGAGGCCAAGGAACCATGGGTTCCTGAAAATATCACTCCTTGAAGGAGGCTAGGGAACCATGGGTTCCCAAACAAGTCCCTCCCTAAGGGAGTCCAAGGAATGATGGGTTCCTGAAAAGGAACTCCTTGAAGGAGGCCACAAAAAAATGAGTTGTTGGAAAAGGCACTCCCTTAAGGAGGCCGGGGAACCATGGGTTCCGAAACAAGTCCCACCCTAAGGGAGGCCACAAAACAATGGGTTCCTAAGAAAGGCACTCCCTGAAGGAGGCCAGGGAACCATGGGTTCCCAAACAAGGAACTCCCTAAAGGAGGCCATGTTTCCCTATGGGGGAAACTGAAAATGACCAAGGCTAATGGGGCCTTTCCACAAGAAGTAATGAAACTATCTTGGTGGATCATTCTGATTAGGCCATGTGGCTTGTAATCACATGATGTTTGGAGGTTGTGGACATAAGGTGGTTCTATAATGGTTCCCATGAAGGGTATATTGTGAGATGGTGTTGTGTCGAGAACTAGGTTTTATGGGACCAAGGTAGGAAGTGGTACTTCCACCTGTATTATGATATGAGGAATGGGGGAAGGTTATTGCCAAATACCCAAGATTATGGACCAAAGGTAAAATAACAAGCAATTTAAAGTTGAACATCCACCAAAGAGGATCTAAAATAATGTATCGAATCCACTGTTTTATGTAATATCCCTAGGGGGGTTTGGGACTTTAAACTGTGTGGAAAAATCTCCTATATGGGCATGAGTGGTCATCATGGAACTGGAGATCATGACATCCCTATCAATGATACAAGATGATATTATTTGAGAGGGAGTAATGAACTTATCAAGGGAGAGAATATTAGAGGGTGAACCAATTGAATTGTTAAGACCCTGCAAACAATCAATAGGAGAACCTAGATGGAGGTTATCACTAAGACCATTGAATGAAGTAGTAGCCTCAAAGAATTCTTCATCCTATGCGAATAATTTAGTTGAGAGTTCATGGTTTCTTTTGGGTTTAGGGAAAGAAACATTCATGTATTCCCCCGAGGATGAATGAATCCACCCAAGCTCCAAGCCTAAGTGGTGAGGAGGTGGTTCTAGAGGCATGGGCTCATTTTTGGGTGGAGTGGATGTTGCATGACTAGTGGTAGTGGAAACATAGTGCATGGAATCAATGTGAGCAACATGATGTGATATTTTATTATGAGAATCCTGAGGGGGGGGATTAGTGTAGGAGAGTTGATCAATGGTGATGATGCGCCCCTCATGTGGGAATATCATGACTCGAAAGAGTGAAGACACCAAAACACTCATGGATGTCAGGAAATGTAGGTCACTTCCACACTAATCCTAGTAGAAGAGAAGAATAATTTAATCAAGAAAGAAAATGACACAAGCAATCACATAGTACACCAAGATTTTATCTTGTAAACCCTTAACCATGAAAACCAAAATTCCTTTGATCATTCTGCTCTCTTGTTGCCTTATTCATTCAGAATAAAAGGTTACATGTATATCCTTGGTCCACACCTAAGACACAATCGACATCATACCCTCTTGCACAAGAAAGAACAACCCTGTAGCCAATTCGGCTTACATATGCATGACCAACAACCTACGATTTACACATGCAATAACATATTTTTCATTATCCTTTATGACCTTACAACACACCTTTTTATAGGCTTTACAATAGGAAAACCCTAAATATTGGTAGCCGAAAAATGGTTACATATCCATGCATATCATTGGCTGCAAATCCTACAAAATCCTAGATTCTGTTACAGTCGACTATAAGTCGGGTTTACCAATTGACTACGAGTCGACCTCCGTTTAGTATGTAGTTGGTCATCTCAAAACCACACTTCGACCTCTCGTCAGTTGAATTTCCATTGATATCTTCGACTTTTAATTTACCCAGTCAACTCCCTTGACCTTTGGCTTACTGCCGATCTACCTCGACTTCGACCGTCAGTTGATTTACCTCGACTAGACTTTCACTACAAAGAATATAACAAACCAACATTCTCCCACTTGTTGTCATCTTTGCTGAAACAATAGGTTCCTAAACTTTCATTCACAACCCCATTTCAACATTGCTTGCCTCTCTGCACCAAGAGAAATTCACAATTCTCACAGACTTGGTCAATGAGTCTGCTATGTTTTCCAACGTGTCTACTTTCTAAAGTAGCACCTTGTTACTTTCCACCATGTCTCTTATGAAATGGTATTGCACATCAATGTTCTTATTCTTTGAATGATAAGCAGGGTTCTTTGCCAGAAATATTTCACTTTGACTATCACAACTTACCTTCATATCTCTCTGTTCAAACCCGATTCCTAAACACAATCTTTGAAGCCATACCAATTCTTTGCTTCCATGAGTGGCCACCATGTATTTAGCTTCTGTTGTCGAAAAGGATACAACTACATGTTTCTTACTCATCCAACTTATTGATCCACCAAACATCTTGAATACATATCCACTGGTCGACCTCCTTCAATCTAGATCTCCATCCCAGCCGACGTCGACAAATCCATGTACATCTAATTTACCATTGTCACCTCTAGGTTTTCCTTGGTAGAATATAGCATAGTCTTTCGTGCCACACAAATACCTGAATACTCTCTTGACAACTGTCTAGTTCTCCTTTCTAGGTGTTGACATGTACCTTCTCAACACTCCCACTACATGGGAAATGTCTGGTCGAGTGCATACCATCGCATACATCATACCACCAACCATACTTTCATAGGGAACACGTGCCATGTCCTATATTTTTTCTTGTGTCTTTGGACACTATTCAACAGTAAGACTTGCTCCCATAGGAATTGACACCTTCACCAGTTTTCAATCTTGCATGTTGAATATTTTCAAAACTATTTCAACATACTTCATCTGATTCAACTAGATATTTCTAGCAACTCGATCTATCTTAATCTCCATTCCCAGAATGAAGTTATCTGCACCGATATCCTTCATGTCAAACTTGGATGATAACTACTTATTCACCTCCTTTATTGCATCCATGATGTTTCCAATCAACAACATGTCATCGACATACAAAGCTACATATATGAAACACACACCTTCTTCCTTGGATTATATGCAATGATCAACTTTGCTTCTCACAAATCCCAAACTAAGGATGTATGTGTCAAACTTATGGTACCACATCCTTGGTGATTGCTTTAGACGATAAAGGGATCTTTTGAGTTTGCACACCAACTCTTGCTTTCCCTTTACTACAAAACCTTCAAGTTGTTTCATCTAGATTTCCTCTGCCAGGTCCCCATGTAGGAACACTATCTTCACATCCATCTGTTCTATATTCAGATCAAATGTTGCAGCTAGAGACATTATTACTCTAATGGAAGTTATTTTTGCAACATGGGAAAAAATATCACCAAAGTTGACTCCGTCGACTTGGGAATATCCTTTCTCTACCATTTGAGATTTGAACTTCTTGACTTGTCCTTCAACATTCATCTTCTTCTTGAACACCCACTTGCTACTGACGAACTTTCTTTCACTAGATAACTTGACTAAGTCCCATGTATCATTCTTGTATAAGGATTCCATCTCTTCTACCATGGCGTCCTTCCAGAGTTTACCCTCTGTCGAGTCTATTGCCACGCTGACCGACTTGGGCTCATCGTCGATGGAAGTTAACATGAATGTAGAATGAAATTTGGGTGGACTATACCTTTCGAATAGTTTTCTGGATATTTTTGACCTCCTTATCACCAGAGTCAATTGTTCCACCTCTTCCTCAGATTCAATTGACTCATTTGAATCATCTTCTTCGTTCCTTAGTTCAAACCGCACCGTATCAAGATTATTCTTGGTCTGAACAACTTCCTCAGGCTCAAACTTACCTATGACTTATGTGAAGACCACATCTTGACTGTACACTATTCTCCTTGATGAAGGATCTGAGATCTTACATCCTTTCATCCCTTCTTTGTATCCAATGAAAATACACTTGACTACCTTCTTGTCCAACTTTCTCCTCTTTTTCTTGGGAACATGTACAAATGAATCAAAATCAAACACTTTGAGATGTGCCACTGAAGGAGTTTTACTTGACCATACCTCATTTGGAGTCGCATCGACTAGTGCCGATGAAGGAGACGTATTCATCAGATATCTTGCAGTCTTGACTACCTCTGTCCAGAATTCTCGTGCGAGCCCAACACATATGAGCATGCTCCTTTCCTTATCCATCAAAGTTCTATTCATTCTCTCGACATATCTATTTTATTGTAGGGTATATGGTGTGGTATTTTGGTGTGCTATTCCACACTGCTTACATATTTGATCAAATTCCTTTCCACATAATTCACCACTTTTGTCAGTCCTCAACACTTTAATCCTCTTCTCTATCTAGTTTTCCACAAGAGATTTAAATTCCTTAAATCTCTTGAAAACCTCTAATTTCTTCCTCAGGAAATATATCCATGTCTTCCTATAAAAATCATCTATGAAGGATACATAATACATGGATCCACCAAGTGAAGGATTTGTGACCAGGCCAAACACATCACTATGCACCAGTTCTAGAATCCCATTTCCCTTGTTGCTCCAAATGGGAACCTCATCCAAATTTGTTTCCCATATATGAAATATTCACAAAAGTTGACTTCTAAACCACATTCAGGAAAAAATTCGACCATACCTTTGCTTTGCATATCTCAAAGTCCTTTTTCTCCAATGTGTCCCATCCTCTCATGACATAGCCTAGTCGGGTCGATTTCATCATGTCTTTTCGAGTTGGTTTGAAATGACTTGGATTGATTTGAGTCAAGTTGTGTCGACATCAAGTAAAGTTGAGCTGCAGTCGAGTCGATTTCAAGAGAAACAATGTTGTTGCATCCATTTAAGTCGACATTCCCTAATATCTTGTACATGGTACCTATTGTTCCTGAGATTAATCCTAAGGCTCAAAGAGTAATGTCAGGCATAATGAATGTTTAAGGATAATATTTTAAATGAGTTCTTTTCTTACCTTTAGTTATATAAAGAATGATCCTTAAATGAAATTAATAACAGGACAATACATAGGCTTTATTCCATTGTCTAGGTCACAATTATAATATCAAATGGTGTGAAGGAAAGTTACATAACTGTTAAACAAAGCTAGGCATCAATTGTAGATGAGTCTCACCTTGTTTGCATTAGAAGAAAAGTAGAGAGCACACCCTTGAACAAGATATAATATGCAATAATTCACGCAGCTTGCAGGTCTTGTTTTACTCATAGTAAATATAGAGGAAAAACTGCTTATCTAATGAATTGCTGATAAAATATGGTTACAATAGTTGTAATACTAAATTGAAATCAATCGCTTATCAAGGAATTACATAAGAAATTTTGAGATATGGAAATACAGAAGAAACACATAACTCAAATTGAACGAAAATTAGAATCTTTGTCTGCACTTGTATTAATACTAAAAAAAGAGAGTTTCTCTATTACATCCGACAAGGAGCACCCTCGAACAGATCTTGAATGTATGTACTTATACAAAATCTCTCATAACTCAAAATGGTTGGACTTCTTACAATATTTAATTAAAAATAGCCTATATTTGAAATAAAACAACAGTGTGTAAAATATGATGAGATTTGATGGCATTCTCCTCTGTCTCTTCACATGACGACAAAAACGCTTCTTTTCCTTAGTCCTTTAAGATGAATATAAATGTCATATAGACCACCTTAATAATTCGACATACTGTCTTTTCCATTTTAGTTTTGTTGCCATCTATCCCTCCAGCTATATTCAATAATGAAATGAATCATAATTGAGATCAAGGGAGAAGGACAATCACATGGATATCTCTACATGTCTTGTCAAGGAATGGATAATGGGCATGGGAAAAAGTAACCGTTTGTGGAAAGAATGATAATGCGACAAGTGTATGATAATGAAATGGAGGTAAGTGGAGATTAGAATGCGGGTGAATGAGATAAGGTGGAGAGGGAAAAAGGAAAGGGTGGTGTGAACGGTTTCTCACTAGCTCCTAGCTATGCTTGCTTTTCTCTGTTCAATACATTGGTTGCATCTATCCAATAATTCCACCACAAACCTTGAGGGTTCAATTGTTTCATTTACCTCGAAAGTAAATGATTTCCTTTCTACCCGAGGTATCTTTTCTTGGATCCTTTTCACTTCTTGAGATGTGGCTTGGAATTGTGAGCTCAGATTCACTAGCCATTTATTTATCTTAAGAATATCAATTTGGCTCATTTCCCGAATGGCTGTTAGAGTTTCTTCTTTTCTCTTTTTGGAATTATGTTGGTTCATTTCAATATCAATTTGCCCCAGGGTTTCTGAGATATTACTTCCCTCAAAATCAATTAGCTTCTTGTGTAATGATGAAAATGCTTCCAGGAAAACACCCTTTACCTCCCTGGCTAATATTTTTCTCTTTGCCAAATTTGTTTCCCAGACCTTTAGGGCCATATCACCTCTTAATTTTTCAGAAGGAGAGAGCATAGGAAAATCAGGGACATTATCTTTATGCACCAATATGATGGCTTCTTGAAACTTAGCTCAGGCTGAGTAGGCTTCTCTTTCCTTGACATAGATGTCCTTCAGAGAAAGGTCTACTTCCTGGTAGCACTTTTGGATGGCACCTACCTTCAGAAAAAGGTCCTACTGGGCAATTTCCATCTTGTCATTTATTTCCAGTGCTTGAGTTTGGAAGGCCGATATATCTATCGAGGTACCTTCAGTTAGGTCCAATATAGATTGCAATTGTTATATCAATTCACCATGCTAAGTGACCAATCCTCGGTTGGTTTGTGAACTCTGATGGAGATCCTCAAGGTTGGCCTGAAGCTGTTGGATTTCCTGCTGATAACGAGCTCTGATTTTCTCAAAGTCTTGACTCATCATGTTCCTGATAGTATGTTCCATGGCATGTATTTGACTTTGCAAGTTCTCTATGAATAGGCACTTTTGTTGCAATTGTTCGACCAAATTGTCCACAGACCATAGATTGGCAGTGGAAAAAGCACCTAACTAACCTACAACTTCCTTTGCAAATTCTGGATCATCTCGGTTATTCCTGTCATACACCATCCTCTGCCTTTTAATTATCACTCCATATTTCTGGTGTGATTCCATTTTCATGATGGCCTTCCGTTTATTACTAAAGAAGAAATCCAAAGGAGGAATATCTTCAAGCGAGATGGGGGTAAGATCACTTACAAAAACAATTTCAGAATTAGGATTTTCGAAGCTGGATTGCAGAGGGGTAAGTGATGTAATGGGAGTAGCAATCTCTATGGATTGTTTCTACTCTATTGTATTTGAGGTACCAATAGGGGTAGTTGGTGATGAAGGAGGCACATATTGTCTCTGCTTTAGGAAATCTTTGAGTTGAGCTATTGCTTGGGGGCTTAGCTGGCCTGACAATGATGCTTCTAATTCCTGTGTTAACCCCTCTGAGCTCTTTGGGGTTTCCTCAAATTTATGTTTAGCAGAGTGACTTGATGTAAGGTAGCTAGAGAGGTAGTGGGGGCCCAGAGGGCCCATAGTGATAATAGTGGAGGTCATTCATTGTAAGGTGGACTAGGTCCACTATATTATTAAATAAGGCCCACTATGGTAGTTAGATATATTAAATGGGTAATTAGATATAATAAATGTAAGAGGGCTAATGTAAGGTAGCTAGAGAGGTAGTGGGGGGGCCCAGAGGGCCCATAGTGATAATCGTAGAGACCATTCAATGTAAGGTGGACTAGGTCCACTATATGATTAAATAAATCCCACTATGGTAGTTAGATATAATAAATGGGTAGGTCGATATAATAAATGTAAGAGGACTTCTTAGAAGGTTCTACTTCTAGAAGATTCCTCCTCTAGAATGTTCTTAGTTGATGGTAGCACTATATAAAGGGGTTCAAGCAATGTAATGGGATATGAAGAGAATTATTGTATTTGGAGTAGTATCTCATTAGGAGGTTTCCCCCTCGAAGAGGCAAGTGAACAAGACACGATCCCTTCCATAATAGATCCATTGTATGGTGTTGCCCTACCTCAAGGGTTTGGTAATAATATAGTGTGGTTTCTTCTATATTTCTTTGTGGATATATTGTGTATTCAATATTTGTGGTGATTATATTTGTATATCTATTCAGGTTCTTAACAATTGGTATCAGAACACTTTCCTTGGCAGACATTGTGGGCAAATATATTTTATTTTTGCAGATTTTGTTTTCGAAGAAGGAAAAAGAGGGCCGTGACATTCAATTTTTTTTTGGTATATTTATGTGAAAAATTTGCAGAAACATGTTGTATATCTGAGTTCCTCTCAGAAAAACACCCAAGTTGAAAAAAAAATCGTCCGAAACGGAGTCTAGGAAGTCAAGATATTGAAGTTTTAAAATCTGCAATTTTTCAGGGTTTTTTCCGTGGACGACGACACAATGTTTTTTTATTTCTATAGCATATGAAGGACGAATTTTCCCAAACAAATTACATATCTGAGTTCCTCTCACAATTTCACCCAATTTCAAAAAACAAATCAGTAGAAACGAAGTCCGGGAAGTGAAGTTATGAACATTTTAAATTCAACAATTTTTTAGTGTTTTTTTAGAAAAAGCCGCGATTTTATACCGTAACTTATTTTTCTATTTTTGTGTTTTTTCATGATGGATGCAGGACCAAAGAGTTCATAGGGTGTTCAAATGGATATTTCCTCTCAAACCCTCAAAAAAATTCTACAAATTACTGAAGCATTCAAATCCCAATTGTATGACACATTGGATGCTAGATTGCATGACCTTGCAGATGGCCACAATGATAGTTTTCGTAGTATTCAAGATTCATTAGATAGCATGAAGGAGAGATTTCTTATGGTGGACCTCATGAATGAATATAATCAAGAAATATATGCTTGGTATGATTTTGAGGCCGATTGTGATGATTGGTATATGGATAGTTGTCATTTCTGGGATGACAACCACTTTCATATTTTATTTGATGTCTCTAATCCACCTTATGTAGATAGCATCAATGTGACAAATCAAGAGCCAATGATTATTACTAGTCTCCATCCTGCATATTCTACAGTGGTATTACTCCTTCCAGATTCTACTATGATCCTTTTCCACTATGTGGATGGATCTTCTTATTTGGATCCACATGACAGGTGTCAGTCTTTGGAGCATCATTTTGAGTTGGTTATTGGGTTCGAAAATATTCCACGAGGAGTTCACGTGAGCACTTGGACATGGGACCCAGGCTTACAATGGTGGTTGGACTACTTCAACATGGTGGCTTTCCTTTCTACATGGGACCTTGGTTCTCCAATCTTCTTCAGCATTATGGTCCAAAATTATCCATGGGACTCTGGTATATGGTTGTAGATCAAGCGTTGAGGACAATGCTTTCATAAGGGGGATGGAATGTAAGGTATCTAGAGAGGTAGT
>SNQJ01S0089088.1:40377-64144 GCA_010110895.2 Picea sitchensis | reverse complement strand
AAACTCTACCAAGTGTAGGTAGTCTTCCCATTTTGATGGTTTATCCATCACATACATCCTCAACATATCTTCAATCACTTGATTCACCCTCTTTGTTTGTCCATCTGATTCTGGATGATAAGTTTTGCTAAAATTCAAATTTGTTCCAAATCCATTAAATAACCCTTTCCAAAATTTTGAGGTAAATTTTGGATATCTGTCAGACACAATTGTCTTGGGTATGCCATGTAATCTATCAATTTCCTTCATATAAACATCATCAATGTTCGTTGCCTCATGAGTGAGCTTAACTGAAACAAAATGGGCAACTTTAGTAAGCATATCCACCACTACCGTGATTGAATCATGTTGCGTGTTTGTTCTGGGTAGTTTGGTAATGAAATCCATGGTTACAACTTCCCACTTCCACTCAGGAATGGGTAATGGTCGTAGCAAACTAGTTGGGTGTCTATGCTCAGCCTTTACCTTTTGGCATTCCAAACATCTGGAAATAAAATCAACAACCTCTTTCTTCATGCCTGGACAATAATATTGGCTCTTGACAGCTGCAATAGTTTTCTGAGATCCTAGGTGCCCAGCATAAGGCACATTATGCATTTCTCTCAATATCATATTTTTCAATTCATTAGAATTTGGTACATAAATTATGCCCCTGTACATGAGAATTTCATCATTATCTAGCTTGTATTCCTCAATTTTCTGCTGCAAAATACCTTGCTGTAATTTTGCCACTAATTCCTTGTATTGCAAATCTGATTTGGCAGCCTCTATAATTCTAGGTTTTAAATCTGATTGGTACATAATAATGGTTGTAGCATGCATTTCATGCACTCTTCTGTTGAGTGCATCAGCCACTTTGTTCTCTTTCTCCTTGATATGCTTTATATCAAAGTCATATTCTCTCATAAATTCTAACCATCTACTTTGCCTAGCATTTAGAGTTGGCTTATTAAATAAATATTTCAGACCATTATGGTATGTTCTTAGCTCAAACCTTTTCCCCATGAGTTAGTGTCTCCATTTCCTCAAGGCATGCATTATGGCTGCCAACTCCAAATCATGAGTGGAATAGTGTCTTTCATGCTCCTTCAACTTCCTTGATTCATAACATATAACAAACCCAGTTTGACTGAGGACTCCACCAAGTCCCTCTTTACATGCATCTGTGCATATAATGAAGTCTTCATTTGGGTCTGCAATCCTTAGTATTGGAGCACTTGTTAGCAATTTTTTCAAGTGTTGAAAACTCTTTTTACAATCCAATGTCCACTGAAACTTCACACTCTTTCTCTGCAAGTAAGTGATTGGGTGTGAAATCTTTGAAAATCCTTCAATAAATCTCTTGTAGTATCCTGCAAGGCCCATGAATGATCTAACCTCTGTCACATTCTTTGGCATTGACCAATCTCTAATGGCTTCTATCTTCTCAGGATCCACTACTATCCCATCGTTTGAAATGATATACCCCAAATAATGAATTTGCTTATGATAAAATGAGCACTTGCTCAATTTGGCATACAACTGATGCTCCCTTAATACTTGCAACACCATTCTCAAATGATGCTCATGATCTTCTTCCAAGTATATAAGAATGTCATCCAAAAATACAATGACAAACTTGTCTAAATATTCTCGGAAAACACCATTCATTAAGCACATGAAAACAGTTGGTGCATTGACAATCCAAATGGAACCACTGTGAACTCATAATGACCATACCTTGTCCTGAAGGCGGTCTTGATGATATCTTCCTCTTTAATACTTACCTGATAGTATCCTAACTTCAGATATATGTTTGAAAAGATCTTTGCATCCTTCAATTGATCAAAAAGATCATCAATCCTTGCTAGAGGGTATTTATTCTTCACAGTTACTTCATTCAACTGTCTGAAATTAATGCACAATATTAATGTTCCATCTTTTTTCTTCACAAACAAGACTGTGGCACCCCATGGTGACACACTTGGGTGTATATACTTCTTCTTTAGAAGTTATTCAAGCTACATTTGCAACTCCTTCATCTCTGGTGTACTCATTCTGTAAGGAGTCTTTGACACTGGAGTTGCTCCAGGCATTAAATTTATAGAGAAATCAATATCTCTCTTTGGGGGTAGTCCTGGTACCTCCTTGAACACATCTTCAAAATCTTCCAGAACTGCATGATCTTCTAAATTTGGCACCTTATCTTTAGTTGTCCCTTCCATATGTGTTGCAAATATTTGACACCCTTTCCTGTAACATTTCTTCAGCTGCAATGCTGAAATTTCTTTTATGGTTGTTGCCCTGGGAATTCCCTGCACTTTCCTTAGTTTCCCTTCCTCATCCAAGCAAATAAATTCTTTGTTATGACAGTCTAGGATGGCATGATGTTGTTCCAACCAATTCATCCCAATTAGACAGTCATAGGAACCTAAAGTCAAGATGTTCAAATCTTCCCTGGTGTTTAGTCCATTCATGTCCATAAGACATGACTTAACCATATCATTAAATTTTCTTTTGGCTCCGATAGCTAGTTGCACCAACCAAGATTTCCCATGCTTGCTTCTTGGAAAATGCAAACTTTCCACCATATTAGGATCTATATAACTATGACTAGCTCCTAAATCAATTAAAATAGAAATGGTTTGGTTGTTAATCATACATTCCACTTCAATCATATGTGACTGATACTCTACTTTCTTGTTGTCCAAGGCTGCATAGATCCCTAGAACATTTATGCTCATGTCCTCCACTATTTTAGCTTGTTGTACATTGTGAACAATCCTCCCTTTTTCACCTCTATGAGGACAATCTCTGAACATGTGATCTCCTTTCCAACCCCAACATTGAATAGGTGGTGGCCTTGGTCTTTGACCCCCTGTTTCAATCATTCTGGGATCTCTAGGAGTTTGTTGTCCCGGTGGATTATTTCTAAAGAATGGTGGCTTAGCTCCCTTCTTCCTCTGATCCATCTTGAACTTATTTTTGTCTTCCCAAGATTTTTGGAAAATTAGCCTTGTTTTTTGTTGATCATATAGGCATTTAGCTCACCTTGTGGTCTCCTCCAATGTCTTGGGATCATCATACTGTATTTTGTCACTGATGAATGATGGCAATCCATTCAAATACCTTTGAATCTTAATTGTCTCATCCTTTATGAAAGAGACATACCTCAACAGTTCTAAAAAACTTCTTTCATATTCATCTATTGTCATACTCCCAAGCTTGAGTTAAATAATTATTTCATTTTCTTGTCATAGTATCTCTTAGTCAAGTATTTATTCTCAAAATACTTCTTGAATTCTCTCCAAGTAACACTTTTCTCTTTGACGTGTTGCACCTGCACAAGTTTATCCCACCACATGGATGTTTTTCCTTTGAGTTGATAGATAGAAATTCTACCTTCTGCATCAGAAGAATAATTATGCAATTGAAAATACTTTCTCATGCCCAGCAACCATGTCTCTACATATTCGTCCTTCTTGTGCACACCATCAAATGTAGGAGGTTTGATTTTGTTCATTTCTCCTCATAGCTCATCCACCCCAGATCCCTTATGCTTCCTAACAGGGGATGGAATTGAGTTGTTGTGTGCTCTCTTCTTGGAATTCCTTGGGGAGTGATGGTGATGTCTGCTAACACTCCTTGATTTTATTTTCTCATCAGAAGGCATGTAACTTCCTGATTTGCTTGAGCCACTCTCCTTGTCCAATTTTTTTTCTATTATGTTCAAGCTCTCCAATAACTTCATGTTGAATTCATCCTGCTACTCCTTGGCTCTCATAATCCTTTCATTATCATCTTTAGTATTTGGACATCCTTCTGCAAATTTTTAATGGTCTCTGCCATATTCATGTTTTCATTCCTTTCATCTCCATGTCCATTCGAGTTTGTTCCTTCCATGCCCAAATGGACATCCATCCCTCTGATTTCATATTCTTGGCTGTAAGTCCCTTGTGCCTCTTCCATTACTTTGGAATCTATGTTGATCTTGATCTGATCTAGTTTCTTTTAACTCTGCAAAATGTGTAGCCAACAAAACTTTGTCAGGCTAACTGTTTCAACAATTTCATGAAAAAAATATGAACCATTTTGGTTCAATAATATATCAGAACTCTTTCTTCTGATTTCTTGGAAAATTGAATGCCCAGTTCAATTTTCTAGGTGGATATTTATATTCCACTATCCAAGACCTTTCCAACGCCTTCTCCCATGCTCAATTCTGAGTCTCGAGCAGAAATTTATGGTCATTTGAAATTTTCTCATTAATTTTTCTGTTCATACTTCCACTTGGCGCAATTCTGCTTTGTAATTATTCATTATTGCACTTACTCCATTGAAAATTTTGTATGATCTCAATTGATATTTTTCATAAACATATTATGGACATTCTTTCCAAGTTTCACCTCAGTCCAGGTTTTGGGTTGCTAGTTACAGCCTGCTGAAGTTCTAGGCCAATTTGTGTTTTTGGTCTGGAATGCTACAGGTACCTTATTTTCCATATTAAACACTTTTAACATGCCCAGAAATTTAATTCAGCTCTGGGAATGTCTTCTATGGTTCAATATATTTCCATTTACTTCTCCTACACCTCAATCTGATTCCAGAGAAGAAATTTATGGCTCTTTGAAGCTAGTGGAGTCTTGAAATTTACCCTTCACTGTTTGTGTTGTAACTTTCTCATAAAAGCTCCATTTGATGAACAGTTTACACCATTAGAAATCTCTCTATGAGATATTTTATTTGAGCTATTTTGACTTGCTAAAACCACTCTTAAGGGCCTCAAAAACATGCTGCAAAAAGATGATGTTTAAATGATATACAACATCGTAGAAAATCGTTCATTTTCTGCTATTGTTAGCCCTCCAAACGACTTCACGCGCACAAATTTCAACCTGTACACCCATATTTACCATGTGCAGAAAAAAAACAAGGTAAATCATGCTTCATGCACTTTAAAACCACTATGTATCACTTCTTTGTCGCCCCAATAACTTGCATGCAGTACTTTTGTGTTGTGCACCAATAGCCACCGTGCGTAGTTTTTTTACCGCACACTGATATCCACCATGTGTAGTTTTTGTACCATGTGCTGATATTCCACGTGCATTTCAATCAATGCACTACACCATGCCAAAGTTTAGTACATCTCCACCATGCACCAAAACTCTGCGCTCACCACTAACTAAACTGTTGCGCAACAACATTTACCCATATTGTGCGCGCAGCTACCATAGTCCACTACAATGTGCCAATATTGTCCACACCATGCATGTCCTTATTATGTGTGTGCACACCGCACAATTCTCAATTTAGTGTGCGGTCATGTACACCAACATTTAGCACACAAACCCGCACACTAACATTTTTCCACGCGCACACCTACACTCTAACATTTTTCCGCGCAACACCGAAATTTAGCACGCACACCTGCAGTCTAATATTTTTTCGCGCGGTGCCAAAATTTAGCGCGTGCACCCAAAAACCACTATTTTATTGCGCGGTACCAAAATTTAGCGCACACACGCGCACACTAACATTTTTCCGTGCGGCACCGAAATTTAGCGCGCGCATCAGCACACCCATACCTTGTCGTGCAGTGCCGAATTTTACCTATCACCAGATTTTACTGCGTATCATGAATTTTTAGTGCACCCACCTGTGCACATTCATTTTTATGCACATCAATTCCTCGTGAATTCCGCTGTAGAAATTGGGGCTTTTCCTAACTTTTTTACCCAATTTACCATAGACATTCTGCAACCATGAAATTAGTTCAATATCACCCCGATAACACCAATTCAACCTCTGCAACAACAAATCATTGTGGGTTGACATTTCTGGAATGAATTTTTCCCAAAATCAATTCACGAATTGGGAATTTTAATTACGAATTATGTTCCATCTGTCATGGATTTACTGTAACTTCAAATTCGACCAATTTCAGGTCTGAATTTTCTAGAACAGATATTAAATCAATAATATGTTACCACATGGCCGAATTTCTCAATTTCCCCATGAATTTACCAACCGAAATTAGGGATTTTTCCCAATTTCTGTACCATATTGTAGTTGGACACTCTGCAACTCGAAATTTGGCCACTTCGAAATAAATCCTCTATGAAATTCCGCTTCAACTCAACTTGTTCGGCCCATCCAGGCTCAGTGTTGAAAATTGTAGCTCTGATATCAATTTGTAACATCCCCAGCCATCCATGTCGGACCACGCTACGCCAGAGAACTCTTGGTGTTCTCTCTCTACGTAACATATTGTAACATACCCAATATGCAACTGAGCTATGCCACATAAATTTTTCGAACTACATGCAATTAAAACATACACACACAGAACTCTTGCGGAAGCATTATATATAAAACGTAAACATACAAATACATCTACAAATACACGAAAATAAAAGTAAACATATACATGTACCATATACAGGAAATACCCATAAATATAACCATGTAAATAACAATGCAACATGTAAATTATCACACAATTGACACTTATCTTGGTAATAATGTCACCAACTGCGTGCAGACCTTCCACGAACCTCCCAACCTTAGACCACATTGTTCATCACTCTCAACAGTGAGTCACCCCCGAGATGGGACTAAACTCCACCCGAGTAAAGGGATTCCTAACTAGGCTAAAAGCTCATAGACAACAAGAAAGACTATGTTTTAGGTGCCAACTCAAACTAACAGCCTGCAATCCCTCATTCCCCACATGCCTGTCCCACCCAGGAAGTGTGCCTCTTCTCTGGTCAACAGTCCTTTGGCTGCCCCACTTCCTTTCTGGGCTTTAGCAACAGGCCAGACAGGAAGTCTCAGAGCACTGTAGTTGTAGTTTATCACCTTCATAAAATCAATTCCCAGCAATTCTCTCACTCGGAGAATTTCTCACGGGCCTGACAACCCACCTCTTCAATATTCCACAGGCCTGACAACCCGCTTCTTCAATTCATCTCCCAAGCTAACCAACTAAACCCTCATAAAATGGCCATGGATACAGGTTCAGGTACAGTCATGAAGGTACGAAAGATAGCTCAATGGTTGTGTGCATGTTCATGGATGATTGACTGGATGATTGAATGATGGGAAGAAATGATGGAAAATATGATAGGAATGAACTAAGTCCCAAAAATATGTATGCATGTTCCCAACTTGACACTTGTCATGTTGGGAGCTACTTTGGCCCACTTGTCCCCAACTTTAGAACTTAGGATAAAATAATTATCCATACTTTATATTTAAGAAATATTAATATAATATTCCTTTTTGGCTTAAGCTCGCTAGCTTAGCCCCTTTCCTTAACTAGTGGAGTTTAGTCCCCCATCTCTTTTATCGTGGTTGGTCTACGCGCAACGATGTATTTTATATTAATTATGAGACATATACAAAAATAGGCGCACTGGCCTTTAACATCTAGGCTCTCTAGCCTAGTCCAAACATAAGCATCATAGCTTATAATAATTGGTTCACCAACCTATAAAATGTAGCATATACACAAAGGCTTGTTGGCCTCACAATCACATGCACTTAAGATGTTGTGCGCGGTATCCTGGAATGTGCACACTTCATCATTTCATTGTGCAGTATATGTGCGCACTATTCCATGAAATGTGCATACAAAAATGATATCAAACATCTCACCGGCTTAAGTACATTTTCATTTACATTACATTTGGGTTCGGCCTTAGGGATATTACAACCAACCTGCTTGGAATATACATAGTGATTAGCCCTGCTTCTCACAAATCCCAATCCAAGGATGTATGTGTCAAACTTTTGGTACCACATCCTAGGTGATTGCTTCAGACCATATAGTGACTTCTTTAGCTTACATACCAGCTCTTTCTTTCCCTTCACTACAAAGCATTATGGTTGCTTCATGTAGATTTCTTCTTCCAGATCCCCATGTAGGAATGTTGTCTTGACATCCATTTGTTCCACTTCAATATCAAAAGCAATAGCAATAGATAAAAGAAATCTAATAGACGTTAACTTGGAAATAGAAGAAAAAATCTCACCAAAGTCAATTCTCTCTACCTGGGAATAACCTTTTTCTACTAACCGAGATTTGTATTTCTCCACCCTTCCTTCTTCATTAAGCTTCTTCTTAAACAACCATTTTCTACCAAAAGATTTTCTTCCAGCTGGAAACTCAACTATATCCCATGCCTCATTCTTATCCAAGGTATCCATTTCTACACTCGAATAACCACTACAAAAGCTCCCACTAAACCCAAGATAAACTTGATCTATCAAGACCTATCCAAACCCTCAGCAACAAAGGCGTCCCTCTGAAGCCAAAAATGAGCTATGATACCACATGTAAGTTTTAAACCTGTGAAGTAAATTAATCAATGGCTCATACACATAGTACGCAGAGATTTACACCGGAAACCCTTAACTGGGAGAAAACCTTTCAACTCTTCATTGTATTAATTTCACCATTCATCATACAATATATACAATGTTTTTAGGTATTTTTTAGGTATTTCATAGATACCAAAACCCTAATCCCTTAATCCGAGATAAATTTAGAAAACCGCTAAAAATAGCAAAATCCTCTAAAATAGCAAAAACCGCCCAAAAAACATTTTGGGGTGTTGCCCCGAATGTTGGGTATGTGTTATATTCTTTGCATGTGTGTGTGTGGGCATGTTAGATATGACAACTGTGTCTGATGATCCCTCGTAGTAGTGATTTGTTTGTGTCATGTGCGCTGAGCACTTTCCTAGGGGGGTCCCAGGGGGGGGGGTGCAAGTATACCCCCCCTGGTTACGCGCAGCGTTCAGGGCAACACCCCGAAATTTTATTTTTGGGCGGTTTTTGCTATTTTTAGCGGATTTTGCTATTTTTAGCAGTTTACTAAAAATAATCCTGGTTTTAAAGATTAGGGTTTTGGTATCTACGAAATACCTAAAAACATTGTATATATTGTATAGTGAATGGTTAAATTCGATATAATGAATATAAGAAAGGTTTTCTCAGTTGAGGGTTTCCGGTATATAGCTCTGTGTACTATGTGAATGAGTCGCTGATTAAATTTTGTTTTTCTTAAGAATCTATATGCATTGCTTTACTTCACAGGTTTAAAACTTACATGTGGTATCAGAGCTCATTTTTGGCTTCAGAGGGCCTTGTTGTTGAGGTTTGGCTGGTGATGATAGATCAATTTTATCTTGGCTCTGTGATAAACATGGGTTTAATGGGATCTTTTGCAATGGAGATTCGAGAGTAAAGTAAGAGGAATGGAGAACTCATATAGAATCGAGATAGAAGTTCAACGGTAAAACTTTGAGCTATAGGCTCAAGATGGAGGACCTTCTTGTAGACAAGAACAATGGATAGTTGTGGATCTTGGTACACATTATCTTGGTACAAGATCACTAGCACCTGATTTCTTGGTACACAACCTACTAGTACACAAACTACTAGTACACCAACTTAATTTTCTTCGAGAGGAAGATTGGGAGAAGTTAGACAAAAGAGAAAATTATTTGACTATACAGCAAATTCGGTTTTGAATGTCTCAGGAGATTCTACGACCAAGGAACTATGGGATAAGTTGAAATTTGTATCAATAAAAGTCCCTAGTAAATAAGTTGTTTCTTGAAAGAAGTTGTATCATCTTAATATGGAAGATGGATATTCTATGAAAAAACATATAAATACCTTTAATACTATGGTAAGTCAAATTGTCTGTTAATAATACAGTTAGGGAAGAATATAAGTGTATTACTTTCTTATGTTCTTTGCTAGACTCTTGGGATAATCAAGTTGTAGCAATTGTGAGTACCACTCAATCTACATTGAAGTATGAGATGTAGTTTCATCCTTGTTGCTTATCTGAGAAAGAGAGGAGGAAAAACATGGATAGTCATAGCACATATGCTTTGTTGAGAGAGGCGTGCAAGATGGGAACCCTAGTAAGCCTTGAGGTGGAGATCTAAATCTACAGTCAGATCTAAGTCTCAAGAAAATCTTTGAGGAAATGTTGAGAGTGTGGTAAAACAGGGATTTATAAAGAAAGATTACAAGTCTAGAAGGTTGAAAACCAAAGGGATGCAGTACCTCTTCCACGAGGAGGAAGATAACCTCCACTAAAGAAGGAGGTGATGTTTACACGGAATCTTCTACAAGTACACATGCGGATCGTGATGTATGGTTGATCGAACCAGGTGCATCTGCCATATGACTCCCCATAGGTAGTGGTTCTACGAATATGAAAAATACGATGGTGGTGATGTATTCCTGGAGATGACTCAACAGAAAAAAATCTTCAGGGCGATGGAAGGGTTAAGTTGCTTCTAAAGATGGAAGGATTAGAACTCTCTCCTAGGGTTGAACATTCAAAACTAGCCGAGAGCTAATATCGTAAGCAAGATGGATGATCACAGTGGATATTGTATTTGGAAAGAGGAACACTTGCAAGATGGTACGAGGGAGAACAATGTTGATTAGCAAGGGGGAGTTTGGATTGGAACCTTGTACAAATTGTTGGGAAGAACTTATACTAATGGGTGCTTGATTATATTTGAATAGACAAATAATAAAGACAAGACCAATATTGTCTAGAAAGAAGACCATGTTGTGGCATCAAAGGCTGGGACATGTTGGAGAAAAGGTAACCTATGAAAACTACACAGTAAAGGTATTGTTGAAATATATTAGTACTCTGGATTTTGATTTACGTAGACATTGCATATATGGTGAAATCGAGTAAGAATCCCATCTGGTGCTACAAGAGCAAAGGGGGATCTTAGAGTTTATACACAATGATGTGTGTTGGACACATTCTATTCATCCCTAAATTAAATCGTGTATTATGTTTCATTCATAGATGATTTTTCAAAGGAACACATGGATTTATTTTCTTAGAAATGCAATTGTTGATAAATTTAAAGAGTTTAGATCACAGTAGAAAATCAGGATAGAGAAAGAAAATAAAGAAATTGAGAATAGATAATGGTGGGAATTTTGGTGGAAGTTAATTGAAGAATTATGTAAGAAGTGTGGTATGAGAAAACTACTCCCATACACTCCCTCAGGAAGAGATGGGTTGTAGAAAGGATGAACATGACACTTGTATGGAAAATGAGGAGCATTCGTGGTGTAAAACTAGAACAAAATTATAAGAGCTGAGAGGCAATGGAGTGCAGTATGTTACTGGTCAATCGTCCCCTTCATAGGTGTTGGATGATAAAACTCCACATGAGGTATGGTGCGGAAGAAACCCTCTCTTCAACATCTTAGAGTGTTTGAGTTGTGATACTTATGTACATATTCCAAAGAAAAATTAAGTTGGATAAAAAATTTTGAAAAATTAATATATTTTTATTGGTTATAAAAGATGGTGTGAAAGGTTCTAATCTTTGGAACCCAAACTAAGAAGACTTATTACGGTCGAGATGTTGTTTTAGAGAGGTAAATATGTGTCCAAACAGGAATTCCTACGAATGCAAGATGAACTTGAGAAAGTAGAGCTTGAGTTGGATGATGCAAAATCACGAATCATCTGAAGAAGAAGAGGCGAAGAAGAAAGAACCTCATACCCGGTGTGAGGAAATTAGATTGAGAGATAAAAGGTAGCTTGAAAGGTATAGTCCACGATTTTGTTCCAATTTTTCTTTATCTGTGCATTATTGATCCCAATTTGTCGAGGCGGTGAATTCAGAGGATAGTAAAAGCTGGAAGAAGGCCATGGTTGAAGAAATGGATGGATTGGATGGGCCAGAGGCATGGGGCCTGGTTGATTTTCAGTCACAGAGAAAATTTTGTTTGGTAGCAAATGGTTGTTTAAGAAGAAGTTTAATGCACAAAGGAAAATTGGGAAATACAAAGCTGGGTTAGTAGCAAAAGGTTATTCGGGTAGAGGGAATTGACTTTAGTGATATTTTTTTCTCACATTGCTAAGTTAACTTGTTAGATATTTATTTTATCTATTGATGTTTCTTTTGATCTTGAAGTGGAGCCTGAGATGGATGTGAAGACAACATTCCACATGGGGATCTAGAAGAGAAATCTACATGAAGTGCATTGAGAAGGCTTTGTAGTGAAGGGGAAAGAAAGAGTTGGTTT
The DNA here is from genome assembly GCA_010110895.2 of Picea sitchensis. Lineage (NCBI taxonomy): Eukaryota > Viridiplantae > Streptophyta > Pinopsida > Pinales > Pinaceae > Picea > Picea sitchensis. Next base: position 52,072 of record SNQJ01S0089088.1, on the reverse strand, counting down.
GTAAAGATAAAGAAGTCACTATATGGTCTGAAGTAATCCCCTAGGATGTGGTACCAAAGTTTTTACACATACATCCTTGGATTAGGATTTATGAGAAACAGGGTTGATCACTGTGTATATTCCAAGCGGGGTTGGTAATCACTTCATTTATGTAGTGTTGTATGTTTATCTTTATGTTGTTGGTAGGAAATAACATAAGATGTTATCAAGGTGAAATTGTAACTTTCATGTCAAATTGGGATTTGTAAGAAGAAGGGCTGATCACTGTGTATATTCCAAGCAGGTTGGTAATCACTTCATTTATGTAGTGTTGTATGTTTATAACATGTTGTTGGTAGGAAATAACATGGATGTTATCAAGGAAGTGAAATCGCAACTATCCTCCAAATTTGACATGAAGGATCTCGGTGCTGCTAACTTCATTCTGGGAATGGATATTAAATGATATCGTGCAAACAGGAAACTCTGGTTGAATCAGAGAAAATATGTTGATACAATATTGCAAAGGTTTAATATGCATGGAAGTAAACTGGTCAAGGTTCCTATTCCTATAGGTGTAAAGTTATCTATAGATCAGTGTCCCAAGACATAGGAAGAACAAGAGGACATGTCCCATGTTCGGTATGCCAGTGCAATTGGCAGTTTGATGTATGCAATGGTCTGTACTAGACCAGACATTGCACATGTAGTGGGTGTTTTGAGCAGGTATATGTCAAAACCAGGGAAGGAGCATTGGACAGCAGTAAAGAGGGTCTTCAGGTATCTGCGTGGCACTACCAGTTATGGATTGTGATACCAAGGAAGACTAGGATTGGATAGAGTGGTGGACATACATGGCTTTGTTGATGCATACTGGGCTAGAGATCTAGATCGCAGAAGATCTACAAGTGGGTATGTGTTTAACCTATTTGGAGGAGCAATCAGTTGGATGAGAAAAAGACATGCTGCAGTGGCACTCTCAACTACAGAAGCTGAATACATGGCAGCCACTCATGCAAGCAAGGACACAGTATGGTTACAATTATTGTGTTCAAGTATTGGGTTGGTACAAAAAGTAGTGAGATTAGATTGTGACAGTCAAAGTGAAATCTTCCTGGCAAAGAACCCAGCTTATCATTCAAAGACAAAGCATATTGATGTTCAGTATCACTTTGTGAGAGACATGGTTGAGGAAAAGAAGGTGTTGTTGGAAAAGGTTGACACTTTGAAGAATGTTGTAGATTCATTGACAAATTCTATGAGAACAGAAAATTTCTCGTGGTGTAGAGTAACAATGGGCATTGCTTCCCTGGATTGTTGACTATAAAATCCCCTGGACCCCTGGATGAAAAGAAAACAACAAGTGGGAGAATGTTGGGTATCTGTTATATTCTTTGCATGTGTGTGTGTGGATGCGTCAGATATGACAATTGCATCTGATGATCCCTCGTAGTAGTGCTCGATGTTGGGTTATGAAAAAGGTATAAATATCTTCCTTTTTCCCACAGTTCATGATATGATTTTGATTTATTCTTTAGATAGTTAGGGATAGATAGGAAAGAATATGATTAATATGTATCTTAGTGTTTTTATTAAAGTTTTATTAAATAGATTATAATTTATGATTGGAATGGTTTGATTTTGTTACAGAATTGGATAAATAACTGTCAAAGATAACCAAAGAGATTTTGGCTATGCGCAAGCTATTGAAGGTTGAAGACTTTTTAGGCGCAAAGCAATTTGAGGATAATGCATTTTCTATATTGTAATTTTATAATAGTAAAGAAATCCTAAGGATCTTTTGATCCTCGGGATAGCTTGATTTACCCAAACTATTGTAATATATAAGAGGGTAATAGATCTAGAAAAATGGAGAAAAAATGCATTCAAGTAATTAGATTCAGAATTGTTCTGTGCAAGCAGTTTTTGTAAATGTTTTACCAGCCATGGAATCAATGAAAGTTTTGAGGGTTTTTATCATTTATGTGCTATGAGTTTCTCGTAGCAGTACTTCTAAAGACCGAGGGCCCAATCTGAAGGAGCTTCTGTCTCATTCTGTAATTGTATCAGTTCGAAGTTTGATTTCCATTTTGTGATTCATATCTCTTTTACAATAGATAAGGATAAATGCATAAGTGTGTTAATGATTCTATGATTGTTTGCATATCGAAGATAGACATTTCCCTCAAGTATTAATGGTTGTCGTTATGATTTCAATTTCTGAAGTTATTGCTTGACAATTCCTCATATTTTCATCCGCGTTGTTCCTTTTCCTTAGATTTACGATTGTTGTTCCTTTCGGTTAAAGTTACAATAGTTTTTCCTTTCGGTTAAAGTTACAATAGTTGTTCCTTTCAGCAAAAGTTACATTAGTTGTCCTTTCTGATTAGATTATAATCGTTGTTTCTTTCCGTAGATAGAGTAATTCGTTATTTCCTTTCCAGTAATCAGAATTCATAATTGATAGTTAATTTTGCAAGTCCTTAGTTAGATTCAATTACTACTTTCTAGTTAAGTGAATTCAATAGATTAATTAGTTCATTTCCATTTTACAGCATCTTAGTAATCAGATTTCAATTCCATTTAGTTATTAGAATCTTTGGTGAACGTTTGAGGAACTTGATTTTTGATGAACTCGGATTTGGTTTAGCTACACGATTTTAGGCTACCTGCATAGACTTTGCCGATATTCTTGAGAAAAAAGACGAATCTTCAGGTTGATAAATTAATGTTAAACTAAGGTTGTTTTTAGGACATCTTTAGACACCAACACTCGGTTTGTGCCATGTGTGTAGGGCGCTTTCCTAGGGGGGTCCCAAGGGGGGCAGGTATGCCCCCCCCCTGTTTACACGCAGTGTTTGGGGCAGCGCCCCGAAATATTTTTTTTGGGCGGTTTTTGCTATTTTTAGCGATTTACTAAAAATAATCCCGGTTTTAGGGATTAGGGTTTTGGTATCTATGGAATACCTAAAAACATTGTATATATTGTATATTGAATGGTTAAATTCGATATAATGAATATAAGAAAGGTTTTCCCGGTTGAGGGTTTCCAGTACATAACTCTGTGTACTATGTGAATGAGCCATTGATTAAATTTTGTTTTTCTTAAGAATCTATATGCATTTCTTTACTTCACAGGTTTAAAAATTACATTGAATGTTGTGCGTAACCAGGGGGGGCCATATATGGGCCCCCCTGGGGGCCCCCTGGGACCCCCCTAGGAAACGCCCGATGCACACGACACAAAGAGCGAAGGAATTTTGGATCATCAGTCGTAGTTGTCGAATCTGACGTGCCCACACACACACATGTAAAGAATATAGCACATACCTAACACTCATTATATCACTCACTCATTCACTCATCAAGTGTGCAAGTTTGGTAGCTGCAATTGGGAGAAGAAGGAAGAGAGAGGCACATTGCTCAATGTTGGATATTCTCTAGTGTTTTGGTTTATTGTCTTGGCATTGTATTGGCTATCTATATTAAGGAATTTTTGTTGGCTTTTCTCCCCCATGAAGGTTTCCCAGGATAAATGGTGTGTATCTTGTGATTGTGTTTCTCTTGGTTATCCTACCTATGCTATTGTTATCTAGTAAATTGAAAAGAAACCTAATAATAGCTCAAAACTTAACAATTTTGAACTGATTAGAAAAAGGGGTGCTACCGGTAGCACCACTTTTTGATTTGGGGATTGATTTTAAATTTTTTCTGAGCAGCCATTTGATCCTTTAAGCCCATGCTTGAAAACAGTTGTAATTTTGACCCGGTTACAAAAAATGTTGCTACCAGTAGCACCAGTTTTTTATTTTGGGGTTGATTTTCATGTTTTTTATGAAAACATATGGGTTTTAAGGGCTTGAGTTCTTGTTTTGAGGTCACAGTTCTCATTAAGTTGGCAACTATGTTTAATAAGTTTCTCCAAGTGGCCACGTTGACTAGGGTCATGAATGTTTCCATGTAGGGGTTTTACCATGTAAAAACATCAGTGTGTTGATATTTGATCTGATTGTGTGAGTGGTTACTAAATGTGTTCATCCTATGTTTGAATACCTATGTTGTCGAACATGGTATCAGAGCGCATTTGAATACCCGCTCCCATTGTAGATTGAGATCGCGAAGCCATGTTTCCTCATCTATGGTTTATTCCATTCTCATACATTTCTAGGCTGATAGGACTATTCCATTGCATTCAAGGTGCTTGTTTTAGTTAGGAATGTTTTTCATTTCACTTGAAAAGGTTTCTATTTACTCAAGATATGACCATTTCAGTCAAATCTAAAGTTATAAAGCCCGAAGACACTCTTTTAAAATTTTTGCAGAGATACTATTTCAATTTTCTATTTTTTATTACCAAGTTACTACTCTTTTTTATCTGTGTATTCTCTTTTCCCTACGTTTTGTGCGATCTCAAAAAATAAAAAATAGAGTGGAATTGGTTTGTTTTTTTATCTATGTATGCTCTTTGTTGTGTGCTCTATGTGATCTCAGTAAATCAGAAACAGAGGGAAATTTTTCATTTTTCATTGAGAAGATAATTTTTTTCTTGTGTGGAAATATTTTTTATGAGCACGCTCTCCAAGGCTATCTTCCACCACCACCACAACAACAACAACAATCCTCCTTCTAAACAATATAATATGTTTTGCACTAGCTCACTTGGTTAAAAAAAAAATTATTAAGTAAGAGGTCTTCAGTTCAAGTCTCTTTTTCGTTACTTTTTTTGAAAAAGTTCATGCATTCATTGTAAAGTGCATTTCACTTAAGTTATAAAAGTGAATCACTATTAAAAAACTATAATAATTTATTTTAATTTATTTTGTATGCAACTTTCATTTACAAAATAACTTCATTGTAAAAGTGATTCTTGTTTATTCTATAAAAGTCGGTCACTTCATAAGCAACTTATTTGTAAAAGTTAAGTTATTAGAAGTAGGGGTGTTGCCCCATGGACCAACTTCTATTTTTCATGTGGCTCTTTGGTTACCGTTTATTCCTTTTTTACAAAAGGGCATAACTTTCACATCTAAAGTCCAAATGATTTTCCTTGCATTGAAGATTACTTATCTAAGTGCAAAACACTTAAAAAAATTTGTATAGAGTGCCAACTATATTTGAAGGAAGATCGATGCATATATGTTATTATTTCTAACCTTGGTAGTGCATATTTTATTTTTGTATCTACCTTTTATGCCACTATAGAAGCTCTGGGGATTTCTTATAAAAAACCCTCTCTTATGTCTTTTTTTTATTTTCTAATTTGAGAGGAATATAAGCTTGTGAAACTTGGATTGATCAGCACTAAAGGTACATCCAATGAATCCTTAGTGGTCCAGCAGAAATATAAATCCAAGAATCCCAAGAAGAAACATCCTAGCCAGAATAAAAAGAAAAACAAGGGTCCCAAACCCTCTCCACCATCCTTTGCTCCTAATGGTGACAAAGGAGAAAAATTAAAAATAAGAATGCTGACAGACATTGTAACGTTTGTAGGAAAGATGGTCATGTGGAGTCTAAAATGTGTTAAGAAGACGGAAACTTTGGAAGTAGCGATGAAGAAGCACAACATCAATATCGATTCTTCTTCATCTAACTCTTCTTCTCATGGACATGTACTTTATGCTTCTGGTTTCTCCTTCAATGCAACTTCTACTTCTTATTCTAATGAGTGGCTTATTAATTATGGAACATCTTATCATATGGATAAGGATAAAGCCATGTTTTCTTCTCTAAATGAATCTAACACTAAGAAAATATGTGTTAGTGATGATATATCTCTTAGTGTTGTAGGGTCTGAAACAATTCAGGTAGAGAATGGTCATTTCAATTGTGTACTATGTGGTCCAAGTCTTTCCTGCAATGTTCTAACAATATAACATTTTACTCATTGAGGTGAAGGTAAAACCATATATTTTCCACCTCACCAAGTTGTAATTAAGGATTTAAAATATCATAGTCATGTTCTTGCAACTGGAATTGTTGATGATATTACCAAGTTGTACAAGTTTGAAAAACTTGGGTCATCATATTTTCCATCAGTTTTTGTTGCTCATAGCAATGACTTGAGCAAACTTTGGCATGAATGGTTTGTTCATCTAAACTATCATTCATTGCAACAACTATGCAATCAACATATGGTGACTGGTCTTCCTCTTGTTTCTTGCAGACATGGTGTTTGTGTTGGTTGTGTTCTTGGAAAACATCATCGGGATGGTTTTGACAAATGTGCCTCTTGGCATTCCTCGGCTCCTTTGTAGATTGTTCATAGTGATTTGTGTTTTCCAATGTCTTCTCCTTTTTCTGGGTGCAAGTATTTCTTAACTTTCATTGATGACTTTTCTAGACGCAGTTGGGTTTACTTCTTAAAACTTAAGAAATAAGTTTTTGATAAGTTTTTTTCCTACAAGGCCTTTGTAGAAAGCAATACGGACATCAACTTCAAAGGTTAAGAACATATAATGGAGGTGAATATGTGAAAAATAATTTTAGAAGTTATTGCACTACACAGGACATCCAAATGTAACACAATGATCCATATACACCACAACAAAATGGCGTTGCTAAGAGAAAGAACTGCACATTAAAAGAAATAACAAATTATGTGATCCAATCTAACAGATTAAGTCTAAAGTATTAGGTCGAAGCCATTAACTGTGAAAATTACATAGTAAATTGCACTCCCACAAAGGCTCTTAATAATATAACACTAGAAGAAGCATGGAATAATATTTTAAAGCCAGATGTAAGCCACTTTCGTGTATTTGGTTGTGTTGCATGGGCTCACATTCCCGATGAGAAAAGGAAATATTTACAACCTAAAAGTGAGAATTTTATTTTTGTTGGTTATTTTGAAGATGCCAAAGGTTACACATTTCTTCAACCTCATTTAAAATGAAATTATTTTTCAAAGAGATGTTAAATTTGATGAAATTATCCTAGCCTAAAATCTTAATTCGGTGTTTGTGCCTTCTTCGACCTGAGTGTTGAGGAAAATATGTGAATGATCTTACTCAAGTATTTTCAGATTCTGCTTGGCTAAAGAAAAATAGACGGGAATGTCACCCTATGTTTTATAGCCATAAAAATTAATATCCTAACTCACAAGTATTGATTACAAGTTCTTAGGCCATTCTTTTTATAAATAAAAGCTTGCTGGAAAATTCATTATTTATATGATTTTCTGAATATAACAGTTTTTGAAATAAATGTAGAGACAGAAGCAAAGAAACCAAGATGATAATCAAGACAGATGAGATATAAAGAAATCCTTTATGTCATTCCAATTCACCAAAGAGTCATTCTCTTTAAAAAAAATCGTAAAGAAGTTTTGGACCAAAGTCAAACTTAGACATCCCTGATGGAACATACAAAAGGACCTCTGACAGAAAATCAAAAAAATGAACTCTAAAAGTTGGATCAGCTTGCCACATATTGTTTTCCACTCGACTTTGCACAATATCCTTTGTCAGCCATGAAAACTAATTCACAAACAGACAAGTCTACACAGACTATCAAATATAGATCAACACCTCTGAAAACCAAGTGTTTGGATGATGTAATTCAGCCCTGAATCTTGTTGTCTACAATAAGACCCTGCTATCATAAAAAACAATTAGGCTTGTGATAAATTAAGGAATGAATGAAAACTGAACTATCTCAACATAAACTCAAAGAGAAAACCTTAGTATGATTTTCCTTCTATCCTCCCTTTGTTCCTCCCTTTCCTTTTGCCTTTAAGCAAATTAGAATTGGTTGAAGTAGTTGAACTACCTCATTAGTTAAGTAAACTAAAAACTCAACCAAATTTTTAGTTAGGGGGGGAAGTAATAAATCATAATAAGGGTTTTAAATAAATAATAACTAGTAGGTGGGACCCCTTGTGACTCCCTTTAGCTCTTAACAATCATAACATAACTAGTTAATTAAGAAAAACACCCTTCCTTGTGACTCCCATCATGACATTCACATTTGACAATTTATCTTATTGATATTTGAAATTATTTTCAAAAAATATATTACTCATATATCCAAAGAAACCATGTTGTCCAAAAATTCTGAAGTCAACTGTCATCAATAATAAATAAAATAAAAACTCAAAAACCATATTTCCCACTCTGAGATGCAATATTTCCTTGATTGTTGTTGTCACCCTTCGATTTTTATGAATTCTCCCTTGGTTGTGTTGATCCTTTAGGCCTAATTTCATTGATCACATGAGAACAATCGTCCCTCAAATGCATCTGAGAAGACATGGATTTATCAGAGCCATTGGAGGGTGAGGAAGGGGCAGCAGTGGCGTTTCCTTTTCGGGGGCATGGTGGGCCTCGGTTTTCAAACTTTTACTAGCATGAGAGCACTGAACTGGTGAGTGGATAGGTGCATCTTGGACAATTTGGTTAATAGGAGGGGGAGAAGGTAAGGACAAATTGGGCCAGCCACGATGTTGGGAGATTGTCGGGTGCACAATCTCTTTCCATCCATCATTCTCGGTAACCTTGGGTTGCAATGAGAGATGAGGGGTCATGAGAATACTAGGGGCTTGTGGAGCTTGGAAGGGAGGCCTTTCAGGCCTAGGTTGGACCACTCCTTGCCCAATCCAATTGAAAAATCCAGCCTGAAACAACTTGTATAACTCTTGTGAGTCATCGTCAAAGTGTATGGAGAATCTTGGCCTTCTTGGGCCTCTATTCCAATTACCTCTCCCTTAGTTTCCTCTGTCATGACTACATCGGATGAAAAATATCCTTCCTACATGCATGATTGATTAGAAAATAGTTCATTTACAACCATACATGACAACTCCTTAAAAATAAGAAATAGACTTTGGCTCAGCAACATATCAGACTCATGCAATCCAATCCATATAAATTGTTTAACTATTGTCAATGAGCAGGGGATGAACAAAAGGTCCTGGGTTATGCGAGGGGTTTGTATTGAGTGAAACATGATAAAATGAGGGGGGAAAGAAACCTAGTTACTTCTCGAAGACAACAAACAATCAACTATAATGTAAACCAAGAAAATATCATTATGATCCAACCAAGAAACTGCGACTTCAAACTGCTTCAATACATAATTCTTCTTGACTGTAATTAAATTTTAGAACAGGGAGTGAAAAATGAATGTGGGAAGGCGATGGGGTTGTAATTAGCAAAAAGAGAAATAATGGTAGGGAAAGAGAGCAGATATTGTTCATAAAATTAATTAAGTAATCCATAAAACCATTCTGTAAAAGGAAATAACACCAACCAAATAATCATTGTGATCAAATGAAAACTATTGTGCATTATTCAATTAATTTTGTGCATTGACTTGTTCGTTGTTTGTAATCATATTTTCAACACAATGTCACCAAAAAAGACAACATGCATTCCACAACAACCTGTAGAAGAGTTATGTTTCTTCTCATTATCCATTTAATATTTTAAAACAATTCCCAAATGAATACACATACGCTTATTTCTACTCTGTTCAACATCAACTCATCAACCACTTCCCACTAATTATTTCAATCATCAAATACAGACTCAAAATTTGTGCCTGGTTTTGTCCTTTAATTCATTCAATAATTAAACTGTAATGAGGTTATACTATCCCAGAACCTGTGTCTATCTCTGATATAATGCATGATATTCACCAATGCATATAACAAACAGCCAAATACAACCATCCATATTTTAATTGCAAAGATCTGGACTTGTCATTTAAACACACAGACAACAATCACCATTTCAACTCATTATATGCTTGAATACACAGACGATTTGACAAAACACAGAGCATTTATGTGACTATATAGGTCCAACTACTATGAATATAAACATCCACAATGTTGGGTGATCAATCAATATAACGAGGTAGCAACAGTAAACCCAATCTCATCTCACGAACTAATCAAATTGCAACAAAACCATATTGTTTTATTTTTTTAACCTGTGACCATCTCTGACGGCGCAATCAATAATATCCATAGCATATACAGTGCATGGCCATGCCATAATTACCACGATTTCAATACTCCTATTTGGAAATTTAAAACACATAGTCACAACAATCATTAACTCAACCTAACATGTTGTAGGAAGGCTACACATCCCCACGCATCACACGCGAAAACATTGTTGTGAATTAATCAATTAAAACTAATGTTGGGTTAACAATTCAATAATCACCATGTAAAAGACAGGGACTGTGTATTCAATCCCATTTATCCAATCAACCAATTAACAATGTTGAGCTTATCAATTAGACTATTATAATAACCAATTGCAGTGACTAAATACCAATAACCACAACTATTGTCAGGATAATCAATAGATACATGCCAACAACAAAACACCATCGACGATGCACCACTAACTCATAACCATCAACCACGTATCCAATAGGACATAATGGGTTCCCTTTATCAAAATTGGGCTTTGAGTAATCAAGGATTCACCCTGTGGATCAACATAGGGAGACTTGAATCGACACCCACCATCGAGTGAGAACTTCTGAGACCAACGGTGCATACATAGGGTATACCACTACTAACTCGCAGACAGGGTGACAACTCTCATGATAGGAGAGACTATGAACAGAGGATCAAGGCTTCACTCTGGTCCTGTAACAACACTTATAGCACGCAGGGTATAAGCCTCATGGTTTTCTCGATCAACCCAAGAATGTTGAGATAAAACAGAGCCAAGAAGTAGAAATCAACCTTAAGCAAGCCCTTTGGAATAAATGCCATCGTAACCTACTGTGAAAACATCAACAACATGAATGAACCCAGACCCAAGGGAAATGATATGCAGTGACACAAGTGTTTCAAACCTAGTAAACCTTATAACATCGAATGACTGGGTATGGTGAAAAGAAATCATGAAGACGGCTAGCCCATCTGGACTGAACAAAAACCATTCAACTAATACCAACAAGGATGAAAGAGAACCTTCATGACTTCTAATACTTATAATGATCCATAAAACTGTGACTTCAAACATTACTGCAATGAAAAACCACACCAACTGTTAGGCGAAAATATTGTCGTTTAATTCCATTGTAGTAATTGCCCAACCATTTAATTTGTCAATCCAAGGTTCGTAGGCTTACGAAGCACATGCACTATATATGCAGGAGTAGGCACCTAACTCTAATCTAAGAAAATTTAATCAAATCCTAACTCTTTCATTCCACTTAATAAGACTTAGTTGTTGTAGGAAAGAAAACACTAGCTCCCTTTCACGAGGTCCTCTCAAGATGTTTCACAAAACCTATCAACAATCAAGATCATCAAGTAAACACTCATGCAATGAAAATAAATACACTTAAAAGGGCTTAGTTGTTGTAAGCATGAAAACACTAGCTCCTTTCAGGAGGTCTTCTCAGAATGTTTCAAATAACCTATCAACAATCAAGATCATCAAGATAATTCTAATAAAAACAATAAAGAATATAAACTTATTCAAAGTATTAGAACAAGAAGAAAATGCTACTATGATCTATTTGGAGTGAGCTCAATTATCCTAAGAACAAAGTAACACATAAACTAAAGCATTCTAAATCTAAACTAGAGAATGGAAATTGATGTGAAAAGAAAGCTTGATTCTTATTCCATCATAAGTTGGATACAATGCTCCAAGAGTCCTCTCTTTGAAATGGAGGAGGCACTCCTATTTATACAAAAATTAAGATAACTTAGATCCACAAATCTCTCCTAGATCCACAAATG
>SNQJ01S0089088.1:10890-24472 GCA_010110895.2 Picea sitchensis | reverse complement strand
GGCGATATTTTTGTAAAAATATTCAAATTTATAAGAATTTTATATAGTTTTTATAAAAATTTGGTGATTTTTAAGGTAAAATAATTTTATCCTATAGAATTTGGGTGAATGATTTTTAAAATGACGAATCTCGTTTTTGGAAAAACCATGGAAAATTAGCCCATGAGCGAAATTTAGCCCCTAAAGTCATCCATGGTAATGAGGTTATACTTTCCCAGAACCTGTTTATATCTCTGCTATAATGCATATAACGAACAACCAAATACAACCATCCATATTTTAATTGCAAAGATCTTGACTTGCCATTTAAACACAGAGACAACAATCACCATTTAAACTCATTCTATGCTTGGAATACACAAACCATTCGACAAAACGCAGAGTATTTTTGTGATTTTACAAGTCCAAATACTATGAATATAAACATTCACAATGTTGGGCTATCAATCAATATAATGAGATAGCAACAGTAAACCCGATCTCATCTCAAGAATTGATCAAATTGCAACAAAACCATATTGTTTTGTTTTTTTAAAAACCGTGACCAGCTCTGGTAGCGCAATCAATAATATCCATAGCATATACAGTGGATGTCCATGCCATAATTACCATAATTTCAATACTCCCATTTGGAAATTTAAAACACACAGTCACAAAAATCATTAACTCAACCTAACATGTTGTAGAAAGGCTACACATACCCACGCATCATGCGTGAAAACATTGATGTGACTTAATCAATTAAAACTAATGTTGGGTTAACAATTAAATAATCACCATGTAAAAGACAGTGACTGTGTGGTCGATCCCATTTCTCCAATCAACCAATTGACAATGTTGATATTATCAATTAGACTATTATAATAACCAATTGCAGTGACTAAATACCAATAACCACAACCATTGTCAAGATAATAAACAGAGATGGGCCAACAATAGAACACCATCGATGATGCACCACTAACTCATAACCATCAACCATGTATCCAACAGGACATAACAGGTTCCCTTTATCAAAACTGGGCTTTGAGTAATCAAGAATTCACCCTGTGGATCAACACAGGGAGACTGGAGTCGACGCCCACCATTGAGTGAGAACTTCTGAGACCAACGGTGCACACACAGGGTAAACCACTACTAACTCACAGACAGGGTGACAACTCTCATGATAGGAGAGACTATGAACAGAGGATCAAGGCTTAACATTGGTCCTATAACAACACTTAGAACACGTAGGGTATAACCCTCATGGTTTTCCCGATCAACCCAAGAATGCCAAGATAAAACAGAGTCGAGAAGTAGCAATCAACCATAAGCAAGACCTTTGGCATAACCGCCATCGTAGCCTGCTGTGCAAACATCAACAACATGAACGAACCCAAACCCAAGTGAAATGATACGCAGTGACACAAATGTTTCAAACCCAGAAACCCCATAACAATGAATGACTTGGTATGGTGAAAAGAAAGCGTGGAGACAGCCAGCCCATATGGACCGAAGAAAAACCCTTCAACTAAGACCAACAAGGATGATAGAGAGACTTCATGGCTTCTAACACTCAGAATGATCCATAAAATTGTGAATTCAAACATTACTGCAGTGAAAAACCACACCTACCATCTATTCCAGAAAAACATCACAAATTTACATAGTTGTCAGTCTCAAGGAAAGCACAGACCCATACATCCCGAACCAATATCTATTTCATAACCAGAGAAGATTCATGGATGGAAGAAAGACATACCTATAACCAAGGGCAGCTTAAAAATGTGAACTTGGCCGAGTGGTTCTTCCTCTGCTTGAAATTTGGAGCCTAACCACAGCAAAGCACAGTTGAACAATTGCCAAGATAGGGTGACGAACAGTGGAAGGAGGATAAGTGACGTGTAGTAAATTCATGTCGCATCCACCCCCACTCATTCAATTCCTTAGTACATGCCATCCATCCTTCCATTAATCCATTTAATAAATCTATGCATCGAACTTAACACCCATCACTTGTCAAACGCGCCACCCATATCACATTTAACCATTGCCAACTATACCATAACACATATCAACCATGTTTCATATAACTCCATAAATCGCATAGCTATTAAATTGTTAGCTAGGACTAACAATGATATTTTAATTCCAATGCATATAGAGTAGAATATTAGCATAGTTTAATCTCTTCCTTTTGCATTTTGTTTATATTTCTTTTATTTATTTTCAACTGCTTCTTATATGATGTTACTAACATGTCTCTTGTGCAGGTGTCACAGTAATGAATCCAGGAATGGATAGCAAGGATAAAAATGGTTAACATAGGCCATCGTAACATGAAATTAGAGCCTAGATCAATCGAAACAACACACAATATGCCTTATCCATCATTCATTTGTCGTAATCAAAACCAACACATAATATGACTTATTCATCGCCAATAAAATCAAGATTTCATCAATCATGTAGAACCCTGTCAGCGATGTCGAATAGCAGTATAAACATGAAATAAGAACCAGATCTGATCTCCCAATCTACAAGAGGGTCCCACCTACTAGTATCATATATATTGTTATCTTATAATAATAGGCTCTAGCAATACTTTGCGGGAAAAACCCTCGTTGTGATTTTAATCGTCAACATTGTGGTCATATGATACATTTGTGCCATATTTTGTTCATATTCTAATTTCCTCTTCTTGAGATGATGACAATGAGGATGAAAATACACCTCTACCTGCTCACTGTTGTGCCCTTGGTTTTTGGACAAGAAGGACTACAGTCCCATTTTTGGCCTAGTACGAGTTGCACAAGCTACATACGAAGTTGGACAGCAAAGCAAGGAGAAGTAAATAAATCATTTGTGAAAAGGACAGTGCAACGCCAGCAAAGAAAAATAAGTTGCAACAGAACAAGAAAGCATGCAAGCAAAAGCTAGAATACCCTACTTAGCTTATATATATGGGATGAACACGACTGTAAAAGGGTTCTCCCCTTGTTGTTAGGTTGGATCATGATTGTAAAGGGTTGTTGTCTTCTTCTTGTTATCTATTGTTGAGAAGTTGGGTTTTGAGTTTTGTAATGTAATATGTACACCATTTTTTGGGAATTAGAGCTCTACAACATGGGTCCATATCCAGGAATCTATAACAGAGAACTACTTTGTATCTATGAGGTTGTAACTGAGAAATATCTGAATATAATATATGAAGAAGGATCCAAACTTTCAAAATATGTTGCGTCATTCTTTGTTTATACTTCTACATTGTGTCTTTACAATACTTCTTTATGTTTCATAATTTCCACATGATGTTTCTGTACATGAATGCTTTTCGCAACCTAATTAGTTTTATTTCTTGAGCGTATGAGTTCCAGTATGCTCTGGAGTTAGATGTCTTGCGCAATATCTTGATGAATCTTGAGGGTTCTGTGAACCCACATAAGTCTTCTCCTTTGCCTTCCCTATCCTTTTGTCTTAGTCGCGCTTCGGGTGATACTTCTTCTCTTCAGAGGAGATGAAAATGATAGCACTCTAGACTACACAGTACCTTTTGTTTGTAACCTGAGAAGGACCCTGGTCTGATCAATATTGCGCCAACAAAATGGTTTCGTTTTTGGGACCCACGTTAAAAGGGAACCTGTAGAGAGGATGCTTCTGCAGATTCACAGATCTAATATTGACCAATGGTGGGAGAGAAACTGTGATGCCTTCATATGGAAATAATCAAAGCTAAGGGGAAAATATGTGAAAGATACATGGGAGGTAGTCTTTTACTCAGAAAGATCGAGCGACCAGTACGAGATATTATGGGTTAAGTTCCCAGAAGAAATTTTCCACTTGATAGATAGGCTCCAAGAAGCTCCGGAGTTCCAAGAATGAGTCAAGAAGACATGTACATTGGATACATAAAATATTGCATCACTTCATCGGTTGGATCGTCCGGTCACACGAGCGATTGATTTCTGGGTCAATACCACATCAAAAGGATACAATATTGAGTTTGAAGACGATAATCATCAATATTTTTCACGAGCAGAGGTGGATTTCAAGAAATATGTAAGGGGAATACTATTGAGAGAAATCCCCCTGTGGATTAAAGTTTTCTTAATGGAAGAGGGATGTTGACTATGCCCCCGATTGAGATGGAAGCATAAACACCCTCTCTTGGGGTAGGGATTGTTTGGGGTGGATTCATGGCCTAAGAGAGGGGAGGGGGTTCTTTGACAAATGGGGGAAACAGTAAGAAATGGACTCAAGAGACGAGAGATCCTTGAAAAGAGCCACCATAGTTGAGAAGTGGTGGCATAGTAAGATAAAGAAAGCAGAAAAACATTCCAAGAAGTTGCGAAAAGAAGTTGAACCAAGAGAAGTAGAGGAAAGATAGATGGAAGAGTTGTGGAAGATGAGAAGACAGGAAAGACTGGCTAGTCAAATATTAAGTGAGAGAGAAGCACAGAGAGAAAGATATCCCCAGGAGGGTGGATAAGAAGGAGAAGGTGTAGAAGAAAGGGAGAAGGAATCCGGCATGGATGTTGAAGAGGAAAGAGAATATTCATCCCCGATGCCAGGAAATATCGAGAATACGGTTGAAGAGACTGCTCCATATGAAGAGAATGAGACACTCCAGATCAAAGAAAATCTCCCCAAAGCCAGTGGTGCCAACCCCAAATCACCCATACCCCAAGTGTCTTCTATACAAGTGGTAAGTTTGATACTACCCTCTTATGATAATTTTGTTCCAATACAATTAGTTAGTCAGTCACAACCAGTGAGTGCGAGTATAGGGAGGATATTGGGATCCCCTAGTAGATCACAAGAAGGACCATTAGGTTTCATTTTGATAGGAGTAGCAAGATCAAAAATGGTTGGTCATGCAGGAGGTTCAAATTCTTGATACCCATAATTTTGGGGTAAGGGAGATGAATATGTGGAGCAACATTGGTTCTTGTGCGCAGCAATCTGGAGATCTAGAGGGACTCTGAATGTGAATAAGTTGGTTGAGTTCTAGAATACCTTGAGAGGTCACACTCTCAAATGGTACATGAATATTATTGAGCCAGGAGTGTCAAGAATGCAAGGTCAAGCATTCACACTTGGCCAAGTACAAACAAGGTTCATAGCAGAGTTTAAGATACCTCAGTCAGAACAAAAATCTTTGTCTAATTTGCATGATATTCAACAATGGGAAGGTGAATAAACCTAGGAATACAGCCAGAAGTTTAAAGATGCTATAGGGAGGTTAGCGCATCCAATCCATGAGGAAAATCAAAGGGAATGTTATATTCATGGATTGCTACCTCTGACACAGATTCTGTTAGTGCAACAAGGGATAGCCACTTTGACAGACGCCTTGGATCAATCAATGAATATTGAAGCCATGTTTGGATATCTTGGGAACCTGAGAGCGACTAGACCCCCAGCAGATGCAAATTTGGGGCATCTACAAGGGAAAATATCAACTCTTACAGAAAATATTCAAGAAATGATGATACCTATACCAGGACGACCGTAATTCTGGTGTACCAGATGTTATACAAAAGGACATCTGGTGAACGAATGTCCACGAATGAGGGGAATGGGACCTCTTCAGAATCCGATGGGAGGAGTCGCACAAGTATCTGCAAATTTACCATTCCATAACCCCACTCCATATCATGCTTTTCCAGGGAACCAATAAGCACCAACAGTTGAGTATTGAGAGATTTACCGAATCCATGAGCATGGGCCGAGACAGTTCCCCATTATTCATAAGTATTTGACATTACCAAATACTATACACTATGATTTTTTCTCATCTACCACACACACCACCAATCAATGTAGAGTGTTGGATGCACTTGCAAACAGGTTGGACTGACAAGCATTCAGGGCGAATGAGAACCCTCAGGGACCGGGAAGAGGTTGACGAGGTGGAGTTGAAGGAGAATTCAAGGAAGGAAGAACCGAGGGAAGAGGGAAAAGAAGATGTTACAACTGTGATGAGAAAGGCCATATGGTGAGAGACTATCCTCATCCGAGGTGACCATGGTGCTCTCACTACAGAACCAATGGGCACGTAACTAAATATTGCCCTGAAATGATTGCAAAATGGGAAGATCAGGTACGTCAACAAGGAAATAACCTCATCAATTTGGAAATCAAGAGATTTATCAAAGGACAATTTCTCAACCTCAATATCGTCACTCGAGGAGGAGAAAAGACAGGAGATGATGCTGATAATTTACCTCAGATCTAGAAAGAAACCCCTAAAGAAGACAGGTATGACCCTCTAAAACATAAGTTGTTCTCTAAAAATTTCATAGAATTATTTCAAAATATCCCTATCCCTAATATGCAAGAGAAACCCCCACAACCTATTGTTTACCCTAATATTGTGCGAGTCCCTGCTTCACCCCCTACACCCAAAAACCCTGTAGTCACACCGAGACAACCTGAGCAACCTCAAAATGTAGTCGACCTTTCGTTTCAATTATTCTCTAATATTCTCGAGAATGACCAATTAACAGAAAAGTTCTGCAATGCACTATACCTAGTTTTAGGGAATGAGTAACCCACGGAAGCAATAATAAGGACTAATATTCCTGACAATAGTACTTAGAGAGTGTAGAGAAGAAAAGTACGAACTGGAAGAGAGTTCACACTAGTATCTCAGCTAGACGAGTTTGAGATTAAGGATGTCATGTTGGATCTAGGATTTGATGTGAACATTCTACCTAACAATACTTTGGGAAGCCTTAGGAAAACCCGAGTTGACATATTCCCCAATCCAGCTAAGAATGGCCAACCAATATTGTATTTTCCCAATAGGAAGACTGGAGAGTGTGGAAATAGATGTTGCGGGAGTGAAGACTATAGCTGACTTTGAGGTGATTGATATCATGGGGGATAAGGAACCTTACCTTGCACTACTTGGGAATGATTGGGCCTATGAAAACTATGAAATGATTGACCTAAAGAAAGACACCATGACATTTGAGGCAAATGGAATCAAGGTAGTTCAACCCTTGGATCCATATGTAAGCCTCAAATATACAGAGCCAATGGACAACAATATGGAGGGAGAAGACTTGGATCAGTTGTACATTGTAACAGTAGGAACAAGAGAATATTACATAAAACCTATTGTTGATGGATCGGTAAGTTGGAGAAGTATACAGTCAGTGGACAAAGATTCAGAACTGGCATTTGATAGTTGGTAGCAAGGATCATATGAAATATTCTCAAGGAGATGCGCAACTATCAGGGAAACTAGATGGGTTGGGACCGAGGTTAGAGAACACCTAGTATATGATGTCACCTCAGGACCTGACAGTTTTATGCTCAGCATGGAAGAAAAGGTAGTGGAGGGTCAAAGGATCTCAGTACTAGATTTAGCCCTCCATGATACCCCTGCTAGATGGTGGACCAATCACAAAGACTTACTCAGAAATTGGGATGATGTGAAGCAAGCTATCAAGTATAGGTTTCAGTATAAAGAAAAGTTGGAATCAGAGATGCAGATGGATTT
The DNA here is from genome assembly GCA_010110895.2 of Picea sitchensis. NCBI lineage: Eukaryota > Viridiplantae > Streptophyta > Pinopsida > Pinales > Pinaceae > Picea > Picea sitchensis. The sequence continues at coordinate 16,980 of SNQJ01S0089088.1, read as the reverse complement.
CCATGTTGCGCAACTATTCAATGGAGAATATGATCCTAGAGAACATGTTGAACAATGCGTGACACAGTGGAAAATTGCAGAAATACCCTCTCACTTCTGGGTTTAGCTATTTCCCCACTCACTAGGTCCAATCCCAAAATCTTGGTTCATACATGAAGAAACCATAAGACAGAATAGCGACCGGAAAATGTTGGCAGATCACTTTTGCAAGGACTTATCCTTCACAAGTAAGTACCCTGAGCTTGAAGTAGTCCTGCAAAGAATTAAATAATTTCTTTTTACATACAATAGTAATCAGAAATCAAACCTAGTGGTATGTGCAAAACATAGCCGAAAACTTCAGACTAATATTCACCTAACCTTAGGAAAAAATCATATAGAATGTTATAAGATTGGCAAGGAATCAGAAAGCCCAAATGATTTAGAAGAATTGAGAAACCTAGCCATTAAGGAGATAGAAGGGAACAAAGAAATCCAAAACATCATACCCAGTCACACTTATTGTTCTTATAATCACCCATTAAAGTTGTGTAAAGTCAATATAGGGACCACATAGCAACCTAAGATAGCTGGGAGATTACTAGGATGAGAAAACTAGTCAAGAAATACAGATTTTGTTGTGGGAATATGAGGATTTGTTCCCAAAGACCTTTTCAGAGTTAAAAGGGATCAAAGGAGTTATGGGAGAAATGAAAATTGAATTAAAACCAAGATCAAATTATGTGAGGCATATACCATACCGCCTTAACCCTAGAGTAAAAGAGAAGGTTAAGAAGGAGATAGACAAGATGTTAGAAGCTAGAATTATTTTTGCAATGGAAGAAGCAAAATGGGTCATCCCAATAGTCATCCAGAGCAAGAAAGGCACAAAGGATATCAGGGTCTGTGTAGACAATAGAAGCCTTAACTCTACATGTGTGCATGACCCTTTTCCAACACCTTTTACTGATTAGGTTCTAGAACAGGTTGTGGGGAAAGAATCGTACTCATTTACAGATGGATTTTCAGGGTACCACCAAGTAAGGATTGATGAAGAGGACAAAAAGAAGACCACATTCATAACAGAATGGGGGTCTTTTGCATAAAATGCGATGCCATTTGGCTTAAAGAACGCCCCTACAGTGTTCTCTAGGATTGTAAAAGAAGCTTTCATAGAATTTATTCACAAGTTTATAGAAGTTTATATGGATGATTGGACGATATACAGTCTACTCAAGGAACATGTAGCATTGTTAGGTCTGATGTTTGACATATGCAGAGAATTGTAGATATCATTGAATATCATAAAGTGTACCTTCTGTGTACCACATGGAAATTTGTTGGGCCACATAGCATGCCGAGAAGGAGTACTGGTAGACCCAGCCAAAGTTTTGGTTACTATGAACATGCCACCACCTACGAGTGCTAAGCAGTTGCGCTCCACGCTGGGGCACATAGGGTACTATCACAAGTTCATCAGAAGATATGTAAATATCACTCCATCTCTAGAAAATCTATTGAAAAAGGTCGAAATGTTCCAATGGACCGAAGAATGTTATAAAGCATTCGAGACCCTAAAGGAGAAGCTCAGCGCATCACCTATTCTGATATTCCCAAACTGGGAAAATGAATTTCATGTCCACGTAGATGCTCCAGGCATTGCCCTAGGAGTTGTCTTAGCACAACCAAGAGATGGAGCCATGGATCATCCTATCTATTTTGTGAGCAGGAAGTTATCACAAGCTAATCGCAACTACACAATGAAAGAAATGGAGCGTTTAGCCATGATTTATGCTTTGTAGAAATTTCAACATTATTTTTTAGGTTCTCATTTTAAGTTCTTTACTGATCATTTTGCATTGAAATATCTAGTTCACAAACCTGTGTTGGAAGGGATAATTTGTAGATGGTTGCTATTGTTTCAAGAATTCTCTTTTGAAATGATTATTAAGCTAGGAAGATGCAACATAGGACCTGATCACCTGTCTAGATTAGAGTCAGGGGAAAGTGGCAGAGCAGTGGATGATCAACTCCCAGATGCAGATCTGTTACGAGTTGAAGCCATACCAGAGTACCTGGAAGACATAGTCATCTTGTTAAGTACAGGATCATGCCCAGGAACATATTTTTCAACCCAGAAATTCCATATGGTGATTAGAGAAGCGAACTATTAGTTAATTGCAGGGAAATTGTATAAATTATGACTAGATAGTATCCTCAGAAGATGTGTATTGGACCATGAAAGATAAGATATACTGTGGGAGTGCCACAGTGGAGTTGCAGGAGGTCATGTAGGAGGAAATTCCACTGCGCTGAAATTCCTCCAAGATGGACTATGGTGGGCAACATTCTTCAAGGATGCAAAGGTATATGATAGATCATGCGATGTCTGTCAAAATGTGGGTAAGCTGTCACGACGATATGAATCACCACTTCAACTAGTTCGATCTCTACAAGCATTTGAGAAGTGGGTAGTTGACTTCATTAGACCTATCAACCCCAAAGCTAAGCATTCAAAGGCTAGGTACATTATTACCGCCATTGACTACCTTACACGTTGGGCTGAGGCAGGATTTGTTCAGGATTTCTCGACCGATACTGCTCCTAGGTTCATTTTTTAGAATATTAGCACTCAATTTGGATGTCCTAGGAGTCTGACCAGGAGCTCATTTTATTAGTAGCACTATAGCAAAGCTTACAGTAGAGTTCTTTATCCAACATCACAAAAGCATCCCCTACCACCCGCAAACCAATGGAACAGTAGAAGAATTCAACAAGATTATGGAGAGATGGTTGACGAAGGTTTGTTGCAAAAACTAAGAAGATTGGGATGAAAGAGTTCCAACAGTATTATGGGATTACAGGACAACCACAAAGAAACCCCACAGGTACACGTCATTTCAGCTATTTTATGGGAAAGAGGTTGTGGTGCCTGCAAAATTCATCACTCTGAGTTTGTACATTACACAGATCACACATATGTCGGGGGAAGAATCAGTTATGCAGAGACTCATGGAGTTACAAGAACTTCAAGAGAACGGGATTTTAGCAGACTTCCATCAGTCGGTTGAGAAAGAAAGGAAAAAATATTGGCATGGCAGACACATTAAGACTAAAGTATTTGTGCAAGGAGACAAGGTCATAATCTATGGCAGTCGGTACCAGAAGCATCCCAGCAAGTTGTGCATGCATTGGTTGGGACCATTTATATTTGTGGAGATCTGACCTTCTAGAGCAGTCAGACTTGTGCAACTGGATGGTATGTTGTGACCAAGATGGGTGAATGGCACTCACCTGAAACCCTATATGTCTCAAAACTGAGCTAAAAGGACTATTTCTCTAGTCCGAAGGAGAATGTGTAATAGATAGATTTGAGTTTTTCTACAATTTTTGTAAATTCAGTTAATAAATTTGATGTGTGCAATGTTGCACTGTGACATGTAGTTCATTTATTTTTTTGTCTAAGTGTTGTTTGATGCAGAACTGCTTACTCGGCAGCGTAGGCTCAGAAACGTCAAGAACCCATTCATGATAGTCATTAATATGATGGGGACCCCTTTTTGGTCAAAGGGAGAGAGAATCTGAACACAATCTAAGTCCATGTGCCACATGAACTCAGTCCAGTCACAGCCTTTATTTCTATTATGGTACCCTATCTGAATTCAGTTAATTCATAAAGCTGCGAGATGTGAAGATGACATTGGTATTCGCATCGGGATTCCCATTTGTCAAACAGAAAGGTATGAAATCGGCCACATCCTTGTCCAACTTGAACAGTAAATGTCAGAATCTCCCAATAGGATTTACCCCGTTGACCCGTCATGTCAGACAACTCAGATCTAAGTTGCGTCCATAGGGTCATGATGAACAACGGTTATTACTGAACTTTCTAGCTAAGCCCGAGTATAAGGCTCTGAGAACTCGTCACATAACTCATTGTTTTCATAAAGCACTTAGCAATTTTCAAATTTTGTAGAGCGGGCAAGCCTGTATAATCCTGAGACTCATAGTTGTGATCCCCAATCCTTGTTTTGCCACAGAATTTTCTGATAACTCAGAGCCCACAATGTTGAGAGCTACAGGAATCTAAAGCGCCATGTCCAAATATGTAGTACCAAATGAGCCCTTCGACCCTCGAGTCGAGGTCGTGGGTGATCTCAAGGGGAAGGTGGAGCAGTTCAAGCTCCTTGATCGCGACTTAACAGATCAAGTCTTGTTCCCCCAAATGAATATAGACGTCTTCTGGAGTGTCTCTCCATATGAGTTGGGAGACATGTAGTTCATGCCAAATCCTGAATTTATCAACCTATTTAACTCAATAATCATGAACCTCAGAGAATTACCAGTGTTCGGTACCACTAGTGAAGTTGCACGGTGCACCAAGTTCCTGATCAGCATGGTGCATGACATAAGTCTCTGGTTGGATAGGCGGTACCCAATCCATGCCAAAGACTTTCGCCAGCTTACGGGACTATCCCTCGAGGGCGAGGACGTGTCCAAAGGATTCCAGGGTCCAATTAAGCACGACAAAAAGAAAGGGGATCCCAGACTCTATGAAAGGTTCCACACGCAGAGGGGGGGACGCACAGCAAAAATCAACCCCATTGTACCAGAGATGGTCAGAACTAGCTACTACATTATAGATAGTAAATTCATGAGGTCGTATTACAAGGGAGAATGCACATTGGATGCATTATCAGTGGTTGAATTTTTCACCAATGGCATTGTATTCAATTGGTGTAGTTGCATGTTGCAGGAACTACTCATGGCTTGTGAGGAAGCCTAGGAGAAGGGAGGCACCTTCACATATGGATACATGTTGCTTGCATTCACAATGATAAAGTGGACACCACTCACTGGAATACCATTGGCACTAGAAGACAAGGGGCGCCTCGCAAAGATGTTTGAGCCCTAACACTCAAGGTTGGACTCTGAGAACAAAGCCTTCAACAACACAATGTTCTCCAAGTGGTATAACAGGCTCATTGACGCAACCCAGAGGTTGTGCATTCCACAGGAGCTCCTCAACTACAATACGAGGAACATCGCCTTCAGCATGAGGGACACCATATGTTTGTATGTCTGAGGTATGCCAACAAGGAGGACTTCCATTCAAGGATGATGTCATTCTACTTAGATGAGGAAGCCTTCGACAAAGAGGTAATGTCACGGGCTAGAGTTAAACACAACCCGCACAAGTCGGGGATGCACTATGTTTTTCCTGCCAAGCTGTTGAAGAAGAAAGGCAAAGAAGCAGGGGTAGGATTGAGCTCAAACTCAAAGGCGTTGAAGAAAGAAGCTCCAACACAGATGGACTCTGAGGAGGAGGAGAAGATGCAACCACTAGAGCAGAAGAAAAGAACACTTCTGATACTCCTGTAGCTTCCGGAGAAATCCCCGTTGACAGGTAAATATGTCAACAAGATTATGAGTGTTGCATTCATTACAGAACCAGTGGCTAAGAATTTTGGAACAAGGGTCTCGCTGAGAAAAGTTCTGAACCCCCAACCCCTTTCATCTATCATCCCCTGCACTCTCTCAGCGTTCCTAGAAGCCCCATTCATACCCTGATGTTATAACCCTAAATTGCACCACACATGCTTACCTGGCATCAGGCCAACTCATATCCCTTCATTGCCAAAACATCTGCTGAACAATCTCCTTGAAAATCTCTTGGGTCAAGGCCCACGCGCCCTAACCCATTACTGCATGCGTGTGCATGCTTGTAGGCCCACTACAGCCCGCGTGTACCTAACAAAACACAAAAATAGGAAAGTTTCCGACGAAACAAAAAGCTATGGGTCAATTAACTGAAACTCCCGGCCATGCATGGCCGAGAGTTCGTCCAAAACCCTAGCTCCTTCTAGCCTATAAAAGAAGGGGTAGGGTACCATTTGGAAGAGGAAGAATATAGCGAAGAAACTCTGCCCATTTTTTGAATCCATTGTCCCAACCCTTTAGCCTTCCCTCAAGCCAAAGGAGAATTAACACAAAGCAGTTGGAGGACAGAAGAGGAGGAGCCCAGGATCAGGATCAAGGAGCGGTGGCCGATCTTGACTTTGATTGTAAGTTTATTCATTTTTCAAACAATAAAAGAATACGTTTCCCATC
>SNQJ01S0089088.1:0-10880 GCA_010110895.2 Picea sitchensis | reverse complement strand
GATTTATGGAGTTATATGAAACATGGTTGATATGTGTTATGGTATAGTTGGCAATGGTTAAATGTGATATGGGTGGCGCGTTTGACAAGTGATGGGTGTTAAGTTCGATGCATAGATTTATTAAATGGATTAATGGAAGGATGGATGGCATGTACTAAGGAATTGAATGAGTGGGGGTGGATGCGACATGAATTTACTACACGTCACTTATCCTCCTTCCACTGTTCGTCACCCTATCTTGGCAATTGTTCAACTGTGCTTTGCTGTGGTTAGGCTCCAAATTTCAAGCAGAGGAAGAACCACTCGGCCAAGTTCACATTTTTAAGCTGCCCTTGGTTATAGGTATGTCTTTCTTCCATCCATGAATCTTCTCTGGTTATGAAATAGATATTGGTTCGGGATGTATGGGTCTGTGCTTTCCTTGAGACTGACAACTATGTAAATTTGTGATGTTTTTCTGGAATAGATGGTAGGTGTGGTTTTTCACTGCAGTAATGTTTGAATTCACAATTTTATGGATCATTCTGAGTGTTAGAAGCCATGAAGTCTCTCTATCATCCTTGTTGGTCTTAGTTGAAGGGTTTTTCTTCGGTCCATATGGGCTGGCTGTCTCCACGCTTTCTTTTCACCATACCAAGTCATTCATTGTTATGGGGTTTCTGGGTTTGAAACATTTGTGTCACTGCGTATCATTTCACTTGGGTTTGGGTTCGTTCATGTTGTTGATGTTTGCACAGCAGGCTACGATGGCGGTTATGCCAAAGGTCTTGCTTATGGTTGATTGCTACTTCTCGACTCTGTTTTATCTTGGCATTCTTGGGTTGATCGGGAAAACCATGAGGGTTATACCCTACGTGTTCTAAGTGTTGTTATAGGACCAATGTTAAGCCTTGATCCTCTGTTCATAGTCTCTCCTATCATGAGAGTTGTCACCCTGTCTGTGAGTTAGTAGTGGTTTACCCTGTGTGTGCACCGTTGGTCTCAGAAGTTCTCACTCAATGGTGGGCGTCGACTCCAGTCTCCCTGTGTTGATCCACAGGGTGAATTCTTGATTACTCAAAGCCCAGTTTTGATAAAGGGAACCTGTTATGTCCTGTTGGATACATGGTTGATGGTTATGAGTTAGTGGTGCATCATCGATGGTGTTCTATTGTTGGCCCATCTCTGTTTATTATCTTGACAATGGTTGTGGTTATTGGTATTTAGTCACTGCAATTGGTTATTATAATAGTCTAATTGATAATATCAACATTGTCAATTGGTTGATTGGAGAAATGGGATCGACCACACAGTCACTGTCTTTTACATGGTGATTATTTAATTGTTAACCCAACATTAGTTTTAATTGATTAAGTCACATCAATGTTTTCACGCATGATGCGTGGGTATGTGTAGCCTTTCTACAACATGTTAGGTTGAGTTAATGATTTTTGTGACTGTGTGTTTTAAATTTCCAAATGGGAGTATTGAAATTATGGTAATTATGGCATGGACATCCACTGTATATGCTATGGATATTATTGATTGCGCTACCAGAGCTGGTCACGGTTTTTAAAAAAACAAAACAATATGGTTTTGTTGCAATTTGATCAATTCTTGAGATGAGATCGGGTTTACTGTTGCTATCTCATTATATTGATTGATAGCCCAACATTGTGAATGTTTATATTCATAGTATTTGGACTTGTAAAATCACAAAAATACTCTGCGTTTTGTCGAATGGTTTGTGTATTCCAAGCATAGAATGAGTTTAAATGGTGATTGTTGTCTCTGTGTTTAAATGGCAAGTCAAGATCTTTGCAATTAAAATATGGATGGTTGTATTTGGTTGTTCGTTATATGCATTATAGCAGAGATATAAACAGGTTCTGGGAAAGTATAACCTCATTACCATGGATGACTTTAGGGGCTAAATTTCGCTCATGGGCTAATTTTCCATGGTTTTTCCAAAAACGAGATTCGTCATTTTAAAAATCATTCACCCAAATTCTATAGGATAAAATTATTTTACCTTAAAAATCACCAAATTTTTATAAAAACTATATAAAATTCTTATAAATTTGAATATTTTTACAAAAATATCGCCAAAAATTTATAGTTGGAATATGAAAGATTAGTAAGATTCGCCAAGGTTTCTACATTTTAAAACAAATTTCCATCCTTAAAATCATCCCTGCTCATTACAATTTAATTATTGAACGAATTAAAGGACAAAATCAGGCATGACTTTTGAGTCTGTATTTGATGATTGAAATAATTCATGGGCAGTGGTTGATGAGTTGACGCTGAATAGAGTGGAAATAAGTGACTCTGTATTCATTTGGGAATTGTTTAATAATATTAAATGGATAATGAGAAGAAACAAAACTCTTCCACAGGTTATTGTGGAATGCATGTTGTCTTGTTTGGTGACACTGTGTTGAAAATATGATTACAAACAGTGCACAAGTCAATGCACAAAATTAATTGAATTATGCACAATAGTTTTCATTTGATCACAGTGACTATTTGGTTGGTGTTATTTCCTTTTAAAGAATGGTTTTATGGATTACTTAATTAATTTTATGAACAATATTTTCTCTCTTTCCCTACCATTATTTCAATTTTTGCTAATTACAACCCCATCACCTTCCCACATTCATTTTTCACCCCCTATTCTAAAATTTAACTACACTAAAGAAGAATTCTGTATTGAAGCAGTTTGAAGTCGCAATTTCTTGGTTGGATCACAGTGATATTTTCTTGGTTTGTATTATAGTTGTTTGTTTGTTTTGTTTGAGCAGTAACCGTGTTTCTTTTCTCCCTCATTTTATCATGTTTCGCTCAATACAAATCCCTTGCATATCCCAAGACCTTTTGTTCATCCCCTTCTCATTGACAACATTCAAAACAATTTATATGGAATGGATTGCATGAGTCTGATATGTTGTTGAGCGAAAGTCTATTTCATATTTTTAAGGAGTTGTCATGTATGGTTGTAAAGGAACTATTTTCTAATCAATCTTGCATGCAGGAATGAGCTTCTTCAGCTGAGGTAGCCATGTCAGAGGCAACCAAGGGAGAGGTAATTGGAACAGAGGCCCAAGAAGGCCAAGATTCTCCATACACTTTGACGTTGACTCACAAGAGTTAGGCTAGTTGTTTCATGTTAGATTTTTCAATTGGATTGGGAAAGGAGTGGTCCAACCTAGGCCTGAAAGGCCTACCTTCCAAGATCCATAAGCCCCTAGTATTCCTGTGCCCCCTCATGTCTCATTGCAACCCGAGGTTCTCGAAAATGATGGATAGCAAGAGATTGTCCACCCGACAGTCTCCCAAAATTGTGGCTGGCCCAATTTTTCCTTACCTTCTCCCTTGCCTATTAATGATATTGTCCAAGATGCACCTATCCACACACTAGTTCAGTCCTCTCATGCTATCAAAAGGTTGAAAACCGAGGCCTACCATGCCCCCAACAAAGGAAAATCCATTACTACCCCTTCCTCACCCTCCAATGGATCTGATAAATCCGTGTCTACTCAGATGCATTTGAGGGACAATTGATCTTATGTGATCAATGAAATTAGGCCTAAAGGCTCAGCGCAGCCAAAGGCAAATTCAGAAAAATCGAAGGGTGACAACAACAATCAAGGAAAAATTGCATCTCAGAGTGGGAAATATGGTTTTTGAGTTTTTATTTTATTTATTATTGATGACAGTTGAGTTCAAAAGTTTTGGACAACATGTTTTCTTTGGATATATGAGTAATATATTTTCTGAAAACAATTTCAAATATCAATAAGATAAATTGTCAAATGTGAATTTGATGAGTCACAAGGAAGGGTGTTTTTCTTAATTAACTAGTTATGTTATGAATGTTAAGAGCTAAAGTGAGTCACAAGGGGTCCCACCTACTAGTTATTATTTATTTAAAAACCTTATTATGATTTATCACTTTTCCCCCCTAAATAGAAAGTTGGTTGAGTTTTTAGTTAACTTAACTAATGAGGTAGTTCAACTACTTCAACCAATTGTAATTTGCTTAAAGGAAAAAGGAAAGGGAGGAACAACGGGAGGATAGAAGGAGAAGCATACTAAAGTTTTCTCTTTGAGTTTATGTTGAGATAGTTCAATTTTCATTCATTCCTTAATTTATCACAAGCCTAATTTTTTTTTATGATAGTAGGGTCTTATTGTAGACAACAAGATTCGGGGATGAATTAAATCATCCAGACACTTGTTTTTCAGAGGTGTTGATCTATCTTTGATAGTCTGTGTAGAATTGTCTGTTTGTGAATTAGTTTTCATGATTGACAAAGGCTATTGTGTAGAGTCGAGTGGGCATAAATCTGTGGCAAGCTGATCCAGATTTTGGAGTTCATTTTTATTTATTTTCTGTCAGAGGTCCTTTTGTATGTTCCATCGATGATGTCTAAGTTTGACTTTGGTCCAAAACTTCTTTATGAAATTTTGTAAAGAGAATGAGTCTTTGGTGAATTGGAGTGAAATAAAGGATTGCTTTATGTCTCATCTGTCTTGATTATCATCTTGGTGTCTTTCTTATGTCTCTACATTTATTTCAACAACTGTTATATTCATAAAATCATATAAATAATGAATTTTCTAGCAATCTTTTATTTATAAAAAGACTAGCCTAAGCACTTGTAATCAATACTTGTGAGTTAGGATATTAATTTTGATATCTATAAAATAGGGTGACATTCCCTTCTATTTTTCATTAGCCAAGAAAAATATGGAAATGCTTGAGTAAGATCATTCACATCTTTTCCTCAACATTTATTTGGCGATTCCACTGGGGAGATCTTCAATATATCTCTGGTTAATTTTTACACTCGATTTTCATCGATACATCTTTTTTTTTCTGATATTGATTCTTTGACTATTTTATTTCTTAATGACTGTACCTGTTATGAGGCAGCCCAATATTGAGCCCGGTATTCAAGATCAGGTCAACATTTCTTTGAACCTGTTTAACACCATTTTAGACACTGCCAATACCTGTCCTGAGCTTAATCGTTCATGGGAAACAATTGAACGAGATATTAGTGCCCAAGATCATTGGGAAGCTAGATGTAGACAACCTAGAAATCAACAGTAACCTTCTTATTTCTTCATTTTTGGCCTTTATTTCATGTCCTTAGACTCTTGTGTTTCTAGAAGAAGAAGAGGTTTATCACCTGAAATTAACCCTATTGTTGAAATAGGAAGAAGGAACGTTGTGTTATCTACCCAACAAAGTGCTCTAAGGAGAAATTTGTCTGATTTATCCAGTTCGTTTTTCTTTCCCTCGTCTATCATCCACAAGATGGCATCTAGTGGTGGTTTTGGTGGCACTGGAAGTGCTTCCTCGTCTCAGTATTCATCTTCATCAGTGATTGGTAGTTTGTATAGCCATCATATCCCTGTCCAATCTACCAAAAACCCCACCAAAGTCATTAAAAAGTATGGGATTTTTTCAGTTTGAAGAAGATGCCACAACCACACCTTGGCATGTGTACTCTCCTCTTAACCTAACACTTGATACTCATCCACTTCCTAAATTCAAAGAACATCTTCCTAGGTTTTTAGGAAATAACACTGTCACTACGAACGAACACTTGGTGGCATTTTCTAATGCTTGTCACAACATAGGAGCCAATGACAATGATACTTGCATGCACTTATTCATCAATTCCTTGGAAGGAAAGGTTGTAGACGATTTCTTTGATCTTCCCCCTAAGATTTTGTCTACTTGGGAGGATTTAATCTATTGGTTCAGGTCCACTTATGGGCATTCTAAAATCCCAACCAAGAAGTTACGAGAATATAATAACGTCACCTATAAGGATGGTGAGACCATCAAATCTTTCAACTTGTGTTTCACTAAGCTATACAATCAGATCCTTGAACTCATTCGAACTCAAAACCAAACCACTTTCATGCATTACTAGAATGAATTACCCTCCCCCTACCGTCATAGGCTTGAGGAAAAATCCATTGATAATATCAGTTCCACTCTGCATACTTGTTCAGAGTATGAAGAACAACTTGAAAGAACAAGTCTTCCCCAGGGAGAATCAGTTAAACAGACCGACATGTCTGCTCTCTTACAACTAGTACAAGATATGAAAAATCATATGATAGCATATGAGAGAAAGGGGATTGTCTCCCCTCTCACCCCTGGAGCTTCATCCTCTTCTGTACCCCCCTTTAGAAGTCCAATTGAGAATAATTTTTAGCCTAAAGCTATCTTTCCTCGAAGTTGGTGTAAATTTTGCGAAGAACACCACGAGGAAGACACAGTGAAGTAAGGAAGAGTGCCAAAGATAAGATCTTTGGTAAAAGACCAAAAAATACTATTGTTGTCCTATATTTCACAGAGCCAAAAGATGTCATGATCATCAATACTAGGAACAAAGCTTATGCTCCCAAGGGAAAATTTGATCCTCCCCACAATTCTTCTAGCTCAAGCTCATCCTCACCCGCTACTACTGTTAAGGTTCCTAAGGTTCCTGACAGTCAAGGAACAACTTCCCCTCTCCCCTCTTCCAAGTATAATATCTTAAACCAGTTGGAAAACATCAAAGCACATGCAACCCTTCTGGACATGGTTTTCGTCCCTGAACAACAGATGCATCTGAAACAATTCATGGAAGGGAAAAATTCCATTGTAGCCAATCTTTCTGAAGAGGTAAACAAAGAGGATTTGTCTGTAAATAAAGTAGTTGTATATAACTTTAGATACCTTGTAAAAAATCCCCCTTTTTAAATTTCCGTAAAAATTATGGATAAGATCGCCCATTGTTTCCTCATTGATGGTGGTTCGGGCCGAAGTGTGATGTCGAAGATTATTATGGAAGAGATAGGATTATCTTGTACAAATGAAAATGCCAGAAGCATGCTCTCCTATAATAGTATACAACAAATGACCATAGGTGATATTAAATATGTAACCTTAGTTTTATGCGCACACCCTGAAATAAGGACAACCCTTAGTATTTAGGTAATCGATATTCCTATAAGAAATTACTTCATTATCTTTGGAAGATATTGGCAAGCCTTAACAGGTGGATACCTCTCACTCAACGAGACACATTTATTCATGCCTCAGAATGGTAAGAACATTATAGTCCTTAGAGAGGGAAGGATTTCACCGTACATAGAGAGTGTTCCACAACCTAATGTAAACTATATCAAAGAGGACCTAGGAGTGTAGTCCATCTTTGCTGAGGAGGATAATATTACTTTGGAACAAATTGATTTAGATGATGATATGTGGCACATGCACTTCGATGGTTCATTCTCTAATGAAGGTAATGGGGCTGGCATTATCTTGGTTTCCCCTGTAGGGAAAATTCATAATTTGTCTTACATGTTGGAGTTTGCTTGTACGAACAATGTCACTGAATTCAAAGCTTTATTATTAGGCATTGAAAACACATATAATCTTGGTTGTGGTCACCTTTCAGTTTTTGTAGATTCTAAGCTTGTTGTGAACCTGGTACATAAGATATCTCCTAGCAACAAGCTGATGAAACGATACACCCAAATTGTTTGGGTGCTTATCTCAAACCTATTATCTTTCAACATCACTCATGTTAAGAAGGAGTTGAATTCAATGGATGATCGGTTAGCTGTCTTTGCAGCTTCTCCTAATCAACAACCTCTACCTCATAGGCATGATTGTTCTTTTCAATCTCTATATCATCCACATATCCTTGACAATGTAGAATCTTGGCAGTCCCTTCCTGTCGATGAGAACATTTGTGATTTAATTCAAGATGAACCTCTTAAGCCCAAGGAAATTATATCCATAGAAGACAACAAGATTCCTAAGGGCCTGACTCCTCTAGAGAGTTCGTTTTCATCAAGTGATGCAGGCAATAAATAGAAACAGAAAAAACAGGAGTCAAGAAGAAAGGTGGATGAAATCGCCTCCTTGAATATTGGGGCACTTGAATATTCAAAGAATGTTAAAATAAGTACCCAATGTTTTGATAAAGAAGAAATGAAGTTTTCCGAGCTACTTGGTAAATTTCAAGATGTTTTTGCTCAGTCTTATAAGGATATTTGTGGTTTTAATCCTAGTCTTATAAAGAATTCTATCCCCATCAAGGAAGGCATGAAACCAGCTAGGCAAAAACAAAGACCTATTAACTCTGCATTTAAAACAACTTTTCAAAGGGAGTTGGAAAATTTCGTAAAGGATGTGATTATTTTTCTAGTCTACTCTGAATGGGTTTCCAATTGGGTACCTGTTTCAAAGACCACCAATCATATTAGAACCTACATTAAGTTTCGCACTTTTAGTCAGGCTACTATGAGAAATCCTTTTCCTCCCCTCAATATGGAAATGATTCTGCAACAGGTTGTAAGGTCGCAGATGAGGCCCTTACTTGAAATTTTTTTGGGTTACAGTAAAATCAAGGGAAAAGGGGCAGATGTTTACAAAACCACTGTTATCACCAATTGGGGTACCATGACTTATAAATGCCTTTTTTCTGGCTTACCCGATGCATGTACCACTTTTAAAATACCTATACACAACTCTTGATGAATTGATCAATATCCATATCTACCTTGATGATCTAATCATATACGTTAAGGCGCTGATAATTACTTTAGAGTTCCAAGTGTTATTTTTGGGTCCTTTCAAAATTTATTTTGTCCTGGATACTAACTCTTACATTCTAAAGGATTTACATGATCAATTGTTTTCCTACAACACTAACGGTTCTCGCTTGAAACATTACAAGGGACCAACGTGAAAAGTTCCAATGCTGTTTGGTTTTTCTGTATACTAGTAACCTATCTCTGCTTTCAATTTTGCATTATTTTCTTTTCTTATTTACAGTGGTTTGACTTCTTCTTTCTTTTTTAAAATTTCCCTACTGCTTTTACATTTCTGTCATTTTATTGCTGTTGTTTTATACTTGCAATTTTACTTCTGTCATGATTTTGTTTCCTACCATCTTTAGTTAATTTGGTCAAAAGAAGATGTTGGATCAGTTCTGCCACACTAACACTCTTGCAAAGCATTGTTAGTCAATAACAATAAATCTTACACAATTGTTACGATGTTTCCCCTGAATGCACCCTTGATTTTGTTATCTACTTCCACTGTTGTCTAGATTTTGTTTTTTTTTGGGTTATCTCCCGCTTCTGCTTTCCTTTTGTTCATCCATTTGAGAATTTAAGAGAGAAAGTCCATAAAATTTCTCCTTGAAGTTAAGAGCCGATCCCGGTTGGACGATTATGCACACAGTGGTAAAACCCCTCATACTTAACACTTTTCACGAGTTATTCCTGAATTCCCAGTCATTTTTCCACTAAATCCACCCACTTCCCCCTGTTGCATAATCTACCTGGTTATATCTTCTTGACCTGTTGTTCTTGGTCTGTGAAAACATGAGTCCTGAGTTCTAAATATGTTAAATTTTTTTTCCCTTTGGAGTCACTAGTTTGTCGACGATTAAAATCACAACGAGGGTTTTGTCCGCAACGTAATGCTAGAGCTTATTATTATAAGCTAACAAGATATATGATACTGGACCCCCTTGTAGATTGGGAGATCAGATTTGGTTCTTATTTCATGTTTATGCTACTATTCGACATCTCTTACATGGTTCTACATGATTGAAGAAATTTTGGTTTTATTGGCGATGAATAAGGCATATTATTTGTTGGTTCTGATTGCAACAAATGGATGATGGATAAGGAATATTGTGTGTTGTTTTGATTGATCTAGGCTCTAATTTCATGTTACAATGGCCTATGTTAACCATTGTTATCCTTGCTATCTGTTCCTGGATTCATTATTGTGACACCTGCATAAGAGACATGTTAGTAAAAACATATAAGAAGTAGTTGAAAAGAAATAAAAGCAATATAAAAAAAATGCAAAAGGAAGAGATTAAACTATGTTAATATGCTACTCTACATGCATTGAAATTAAAAGATCGTTGTTAGTCCTAGCTAACAAGTTAATAGATATGCAATTTATGGATTTATATGAAACATGGTTGATATGTGTTATGGTATAGTTGGCAATGGTTAAATGTGATATGGGTGGCACGTTTGACAAGTGATGGGTGTTAAGTTTGATGCATAGATTTATTAAACAGATTAATGGAAGGTTGGATGGCATGTACTAAGGAATTGAGTGAGTGGGGTGGGAGGGGACGTGCATTTACTGCACATCACTCATCCTCCTTGCACTGCCCGTCACCCTAGATTGGTAATTGTTCAACTGTTCTTTGCTGTGGTTAGGCTCCGACTTTCAAGCAGAGGAAGAACTGCTTGGCCAAGTTCACGTTTTTAAGGTTCTCTTGGTTACAAGTACGTCTTTTCGCCATCCATGAATCTTCTCTGTTTATGAAATAGATATTGGCTCAGGATGTATGGGTCTGTGCTTTCCTTGAGTCTGACAACTATGTAAATTTGTGATATTTTATGGAATAGATGGTTGGTGTTGGGTTGCCAAAGTACCATCTTTTTACCAACCTTTCACTTCACTTTCAATTCACTTTCACTTCACTTTTAACCATATTTTGCTTTCTCATACCCTTACATTAAACCATTTTCATGATTACATGGGTTTTAGACATATTATTTTCCAATGCATCTATTTTAGTCTTTTTGAGTGAATTTATGATTAAAAATTGGAAAAATGACATGTTTACACTTATATATGAAAGTGGGATGAGTTTCATGATGTTTACAGGTGTATTTAAAGACTCCAGCAAAGTCAAACTTGACCATAAAGCCTCAAATTCGAATTTCCTCTTCAACCCTTTGAAGATTTGATTTGGAGATCTACTCAAGTATCTTGGATGGAGATTAATCATGAAAGAGAGATTTGTGAGAGGATTTGTAGAGATATCACTTGATAGGTGTGAGCA
>SNQJ01S0089087.1:16364-46215 GCA_010110895.2 Picea sitchensis | reverse complement strand
ATAAAATGGCAAAATCAACTACCCTATTATTACCAAGCTAAAGACATTGTATTTTAAAAACAAATGTATATGCCATTATCCATGCTTCATCATTTCTACCTTCCCATTTCAAACAAATAATAGTAATCCTATGGAGTTTTAGGCTTTATCTCTAAAATTGATGTAATTGTAATTAGTATGAAGGTTCTTCTCTTTTTTTCTTAAAAATAAAATAAAAAAATTGTGAGGTAGTCTCTTGTGTAAATCCAAAGGGAAATTGCTCTATCACCATTCCCCACATATTTCGATTTTCACGTCGTCCCTTTACCATATCAGGGTTTATATTATAGAGACGCATTAGGATACCCATGTTTCCTGTAAAGGGAAAACATATTTCCCTAAATACATAAACCAAAACAGTCAAAATAATATCATAAGAAAAAATTATAGTCATTTACATGTGTTTATACAAATACAACCAAAATTTCTTATCCTCATTTCAATCTTTTTTCTTCAAATAAGTCTATGTATTTTGAAGCTCATTTAATTGCAAGGGTTTTAACATTGTTTTTGGACACTGTGGAAGAGTTTGAGTTTTTATTGTTCCTTCATGGTTATTAGCTCTTTGTTTTCATTAAACATATACATAAAATAAATAAAATATGAGAGCAAAACCCCCAAAATGTTTTCATTAAACCTATACATAAAATAAATAAAATATGAGAGCAAAACCCCCCAAAAAAGAAGGCAAACGACTAAATACATAAATGAAAATAAAGACTTTGTTTACCTTCCCCTTTAATGCTAAATGTAACTATTTAAATAATGATTATTATTTTAGATTTGTTATAGTTTTAAATAATAATGGTTATCAATTTCTAAACCTGTCCTTCTAAACCTGCAAGAAGCAGGGACTAAGCTGTCATGCAGCTCTTGTTGTTCAAAGAAATAGATTATTGTCAAAGAATAATAGTTTGATAGTTTTTTCGATAGTTATTTCTGTGCTCATAAAAAACCTTATTTAAATGCTTCCGTGTAAATTGTAACATATATTCTTCATTTATTCTTAAAATTGTAAATTAAAAAAAAAAAAAATATTCAAACTAAAAATCAAGGTAAATTATAAATTAATATTAATATGATATTATAAAAGGTGATATTAATATAATATAAAAAATACATCATAATAAAATGAAGATATCTTTACAAAATTTGGCACAACTTTAAATAACTAAGACGTCATAAATTAATACTAAATTGCATTAGTGATAGCTTACCATTTTTTAAGTACACCCGTTAAAAATAGTTGACCATATATAAGCATGCTCAACCAGATTTGAATGCCTTTCTTTCATGTGAACCCTATTAAAAATTATTTGGGAAAACATACACATCCATCATAAACTTAATCCAAATATCACAATGTAAATAGGAAGGCCCCTCTTAAAAGTAAATATAAACTTAAGAAAACTCCAAAGACTTACATTTATAAAGCTAGATATTGGGGTTAGTTATTTAAATGTGTTATAAACTCATACATTACTACTCCATTCAATTTTTATAAACTTATTGGAATGGGAATACCTTAATTATGAAAGGAAATTTGAATAACTAAAGAGCATAATATATTTTAAAAACATTTTTTTCCAAATGAAAATTTTCTCATAAAATTGTATTAATAATAATTTTAAAAATATCTTCATAAATGAGCAAAATTGAAATTGGTAGTCAAAAAATATCAGTGTCAAAATCAGCAAGGTTTTTGGTAGAATAATCTTCTCACTATCCAAGCATACTCTATCATGAGGTGAAAGCAACCTCCGAATACATCAAAATATAATCTGAAACTTATAAGAAAAGGCAAGAGAATTCTAGTGCCCATAGGAAGGGACTGCATCAAAAAATATCAATCGAAGGAGAAAGTGTTAAGGAGAATTTAAAAGACATCCACTTGGAAAGTGAGACCAGCCTTTTCGCCATCCCAGGAGTAATAGGAAATCCTTTCTTTTGGGGTTGTGAGGGCTTTCTTAGATAGCTAGTTGGCCTCCCCATTTGCTTCTCGGTAGATATGTTGAAAATGAATGCCTTTAAAAGTGGGAATCAATTCCTTTATTCTACTTTTCCATCCTTCAGTACTGATAGTTTGTAGTGCCCCTTTCTATTTAAGCCATTGAATGACAACTTTTGAGTCCCCCAAAACCTGAATATAATGAAGATCCAGTAGCTTTGTAACAGTAAGCGTAGCCCACACTCCTAATAAATCAGTTTTTGTGTTTGTTCCATCACCACAATTAAAAATCCATCGATCAGCTTGTGACTTTGGGCATTTTATAGCTCCCCCTGCTCCACAGTTGGATCCTCCTGCTAACGCCGCCCCATCAAAAAAGGTTAAAGCATATCCATTCATCCTTAAAATTGAACTCAGTCTTAATCCCTTCTCATTGCTGATTGGAGGATAAATATTTAGTATCTAGAATATTATACACCACAACCCAAGCATTTGGACGCCAGTTGGCATATAAAGTCTTGTTTCTCTCTTTCCAAATAATTCAGTAGGCTATAATCGACAGTCTTTTAGAAAAGTTTTTATTCAGAACCCAATTGTCCATACTTTCCATGAGAGACTAGTTATCCCAAAGGAAATTACAATTTAGCATTTTAGCACTCTTTTCCCAAACCAATCTGGTGAAGACGCGGACAATGAAAATATGCTTTGAATTTTCTGCCATCTTTCCACAAAGACAACATTTTCTCGGTCTAGCTTTCCCTTTCCATTGTAAATTTTCCCAGGTTAGGAATTTATTATGAATAGCCAGCCAAAAGAAAAGGTTTACCTTCAAAGGAAGTCGCCACTTCCATAAATTTCTTTGCCAACTGTTTTTCACTAGTCGAAAATGTGAGGCCAGGATGGCATCGTATACATTTCTGACAGAGAAATCCATGTTTTTTCCATCGCCCGACCACATCAAAACGTCTTTCTTATTTGGATTTATAGTTATGCCAGCACCATTTAAATCCGTTGTAAAAAAATTCCAGGCAAATCCTCGTAGACCTGTCAACTCCAGATCATCACTTGACACCCAAATCAGTGCAGTCGTGACTGGGTTTCTTACTATCATTGCATGAGATAGGCAGAAAATACCTTTTTTATTGATATGGTTAATTAAATCAGATGGAAGGATAGTTCTTTCTCCCAGTCTGGGAATTTTGTCCTTACCTATCCTGATATCGTGCCCTTCTCCTAGATTCCAACTGATCCAGTGAAGAATAATAGGGACTGTGCATACAAGACTAGACCAAAATCGTGAGGTGGAATTTGATAAGTGCCTCGATTCCCTGATCCAATTGATGAGTGGAGAGTTTTGAAGGCATTTTTCCACGATTATTCTGTGCCAAAGGCTGTCTTCATTTATTACCCACCACAGTGAGGAGGTAATTAGTGATTTATTAAAAACAGAGAGGTTACTCAGACCCCAGCCCTCAAGCTTATTTGGTCTGGCTATGACTTCCCACCTGCATAAATGATAGTGATTGTTTGTCGAGCACCCATTCAAGAGGAAGTGAAACATAACTCTTCTAATCCGATTTATAACCGAATAGGGTAATGCTTCCAGTGACGTCCAAAAGACCGGTTGGGCCTCTAGAATGGATTTGACCAAGATGAATATGCCTCCTAATGACAACCATTGGTTGTACCAAGTCCCCATCTTTTTTGTTAATTTAGTAATAATCCAATCCCAGTCACTTGTGTGTTGCACCCCTATCTTTAGTTGGTAACCTAAATACTTGAAACCTCCCGAGAGTGGGCTAAAGGTAAAAGGAAGAGTTTGTTTAAAAGGAACCAATTCAGCCTTCAATAGGCCTTCAAACAACACAATGGTCTTTGCAGGGTTTAATGAAAACCCAGATGCTTTGCAAAATAAGTCAATCAATTTCATGATTTCTAGCCATTCGCTAAGACTCACCTTTGACAGAATTAATACATCATCCACAAAAAGGAGATGTAGAATGTTAACAATCTTTGACACTTTTATTCCTGTGAATGTACCTCTTTCCAATATGTTTTTCAACAATAAGCTAAGGCCTTCCATCACCAGGATGAAGAGAAAAGGTGACAACGGGCAGCCTTGACGAATACCCCTTCCACTTATGAAAAATTTTGTAGTTTCTCCGTTAATTAGCACTGCAAAGGAGGTTGAAATAACACATGACCTTATCCAGTTAGTCATATGTATCCCTGTTCCAATTTTTATAAGAATCATTCTTAGGAAATCCCTATCAACACTGTCATATGCTTTCTTTAAATCCAGTTTTAATATGAGGGCCTTCATGATTTTTTTCTTAATATTATGCATGCTCTCATGGGATATACCTATCGCATCTTGAATGCATCTGCCTTTTAGGAAACCCATATTTTCTAAGGATAGAGCCTTCGAGAGGAGCAGTTTTAGGCGATTAGTGATAATTTTGGATATAATTTTGTAGTAGAGGTTGTAAAGAGAAATGGGGCGAAAATCATCAAAGGAGGATGGGTTATTTTCCTTACGAATCAAAGTCGGGAAGGTAGCATTTAGTACTCCTGGGATAGCACCTAAAACTATGGATTCTTCCACCATCACCATAAGATCTTCTTCGACGATATCAAAAAAGTAGGTAAAGAGTTCAGTTCTCCAACCATCGGGACCCAGACATTTTTCTTTCTTAAAAAGAAACAGGACCTCTTTCACTTCCTCCAATGTAACAGGCTGATATAAGTTGGAGGCTTACTCCTCATTCATCATCTGAGGGTAAGATTCTATGATCTTGCATTGATTAGGCATTACCTGCTCATTCAAAGACTTGAAGAAATCCTTAAAATAATGAACAACTACCTCCTTTATAGAATTTTGTTCGGTAGCAATACAATCAGGCCCAAGTTTTATTTTCCAAATATGTTTCTACACTCTTTTGGCACTAGAGTAACTATGAAAAAATTTAGAATTTTTGTCACCACCACTCTGCCACAGTGCTCGACTTCTCAGCCACCATTGGTACTCCTCACTTTTAAGAATCTCATTTATTTCGCCTTCCAAAAACCGAAGAGACACAGCCAAAGCATTGTTTGAAATATCACTTTCCAGCAAATTGTTTTTATCCTTAATTTCAGATTCCAAGGCCACTAATTTCTCTTTTTTTTTCTTCACTAGAACTTTAAGACAAATTTTTGTTCTTCTTTTTAGTTCCTTCAATTTCCAAAGGATTCTGCATTGTTTTCCATTTTCATTCAGAAACATTGGATCATTCCAAACCTTAAAAACAAGATCCCCAAACCCATCTTTCGAAATCCACTATGGGTTGAATTTAAAAGGGTAAATTGTGTAGTTTGGTGGCAACTCCAGTTGGAGTAATATGGGTGCATGATCAGAAATGAACAGGAGTTCAACCCATGAATTATACAGTCCCGAAGCAATTAAGAGATCTTCAGAAACCAAAAACCTGTCCAACCTCCTAGAAATGGAATCTTGTCCTACATGCCCATTTCTCCAAGTCCGCACTACTTTAGTCGGTTTAACATCAATTAAACTGTTTTTAGAAAAGACCTCTCTGTAGAAACATTCAGAAATCTCTAAAATCGGATTCCCTCCTCAGTTTTCATCAGCTAGCATAATAATGTTGAGATCTCCAGCTACAATCAGATTTTTAATAGTAAGAATACCACTATCATTCACTTTCTTCCAAAAGGAAATTATGTCCTTGCAAGGGCTGTAAACATTTAGAAAGGCAATTTCTCGGTTATGTGCAAGATATTTCCCAGACAGCAGAATGCCCCCCACATTGAGGTATGAGTCCAGAGAAAAAAGAGTAGGATCCCAAGCTGCTAAGAGACCCCCATAGGTACCCGTTGAGCTTATTGCACTTGTCAGCCAAGATGGTCTAAAGTGGTGGATGAAATCCCTAGCTTTTTTCTCATTCACCAGAGTTTCCTGAAGGAGGATGATATCCGGGCGAATGTGTTCCAAAAGACGACGAACTGAGGAAAATTTGAGGGTGCCTCCGATCCCTCTCACATTTAAAGAGAGGCCTAACATTACTTTTCCCTCACCAGGGATTTTAATGCTCTAAGAGGCCCAATGTCAGTGGTTGAAGGGGAGGAAGTCTCATATAACTAGATAGTAGATTGTGTTAACTTTTTCCGACAACTTCTAGTTTTTAGAGGCGAGAGTTAAATACCTAAACCTCTGGACCAAGAAAAATATTTCACTTTCTTTGGCTTGGGGTTGGAAGTGGAAGTCTCTGCAATTGAAGAGGGAGAAAGAGGGGCCTTACCTTTAAAGATAGGTATCTTGATAGCCTCTTCATTATCTTTAAGGAATGGTATCAAAGAGTCTAGCACATTGTTGAGGGTAGAATCATTCTCCTCGGGTTCTCTAAAACCAGGTTCCATCAATGGGTTTGTCAGTAAGGGTAGAGGAGGGCTATGGGGCTATTCTGAAAGGTAAATAGAATATGGCAGAGGGGAGGAGACCCTTTCAAGCGGAGGGCTATTAGGTAGGGAAACAGGTGAAGGGACATGAACAAGAGATTTGATACATATATCATTAAGAGACATATGAGAAAAGTGTTTATTTATTCAAATAATAAGGCATGTGGTAGGTATAGAAAATGAAGTATTATTTGGAAAAAGGGATATTTTTTATTTTATTTTTTGAAATAGAAAAAAGTTTATAATATTTATAATTGTTGGTTTAGTTTTTATTGATATGATTTAAATATTTCAACTTGTAATTGTATTATTATGTGTAAACAAAATTTAATTATTTTTAACAATTTGTTATTGTTATATAAGCATATAGACTTCTACTCTTGTCAAATTCCTTTAAGGTTTGGGTTGTTAACTTGTTTCCTTACATCCGAGGAAGATGATCTCTTAGCTAATCATAAGAAATTCAAAGTTATACTCTGGGAATGAAAGGTGGTTTCAATCTAGATTTGTATCTAGATGAAAGTTAGTATCTCATGCTAACCATTGTTAAGGCTAACTTTCAACCCATTGTATTATAATTCTAGTTAAGGAATCTAATATGATCTGATGGATTAGGGTTTTGGATGTCACAGAATCATAGTTATATTGTATTGTAAATAATGAATTTAATACAATGAGAGTTAGAGTTGTGGCTATAGACATTTGTTGGTTTTCCTGCTTAAGGGTTTCCAAGATAAATTGTTGAGTACTATGTGAATGCTATTATTTTCTTTATATTTTATAAAGAATCTGTGAATGCTATTTTATAAAGAATTAGTACACAGGGCTCCAACACAGGCTTCCTAAGAAGTCTCAAAGATTTGGGCTCAAAGAAATCTAGTTGCACTCAGGAGTCTGTAGGCACCCTCCATGTTTCAAACCTTGGGAAATCACCCAAACATTTTCCACTCTAGGGATCTAGCCTTCTTCAAGGCAACCTAATGAAAATTTTGCACTTAATCCCCCAATATAATTCACCTATAATTCAAGGGATTCATAGACAACATAGGGTTATAGAGATGTCATAGCTCACCCTCTAGCATGAACTTGATAGGAATTGGTCACCAATGACAAGGAATAACAAAGTGTGGAACAAGAATTGATCATAATGGAAATTGTTTCCATTGAAAACAAGGTTTAAGTATGCATGGCCTTAACTTTCCATGTGGCACTCAAAGAAACTCCCCTTGGGAACTTTTTCCCCAAACTTATAACTTAAGCTAATATGATCATATGACTTTGGATTGGAATATTTTATTACTTTTGGCATTAGCACCTTTCACTAGTAGAATTTGGAAAATAAATGTCTACGTGACTAAAACTTTTAGTCATGACATGAAACAATGACTAAATTCTACTATTTTTTTGCAGCACAGTTACAAATGACTAAATAGATGACTAATTTGATTGTCAGGAAAAAAAACACATCTAAATAATTAGTCACACAAATAACGACTAAATAAATGACTTATTTGATTGTCGGGTAAACACAACTAAATAAATCTTAGTCACACAATATAATTTTCAAACTTTATATACACTATAGATATTTGGATGATTTAAAATATATTAATCAATGGTTATGAAAAATATATCATATTTCGTAATATTATAATATTATATAATATTAGAATATTATTTTTATAATAATTCCTGCTATCATTTCACTCATTTCACGGCATACTTTCACGACATATGACAAATGTTGACAATTAATGTATTCATTCTACTCTTTGAAGTGGTGAGAGAATAGGGTATTGATCACATTCATAATTTGACGAGGGCCCAAAGAATTGATGAGGGTGAAAAAGGTGGGAGAATACAATTCTCTTCATAATTTGATGAGGGAAAAGAGAATGTGGGAGAATATGACACACTTCAGGTAATTGTACAACTAGTCCATCGACGCAGAGTGCATGGGTGCAGTGGTAAATATTCGATGGGGAAAAGGGAGGTGTGTTTGGGTTTTCAGGTAATATACATCTAGTTCATGGGCACAGAGGGAGTAGGAGAAGTGGTAAGTATTCGAGGGGGAAGAGGGAGGTGTATTTGGGGTTTCCATCCTGACCAATATTGTGCAGAGGGAGTGGGTTCAGTGTTAAATATTCGACCGGGCATATGGAGGTGTAATTAGGGTTTTGGGCCTGACCAATAATAGAGCCCGTGAGTAGTATTGGAGCCCGTGAGAAGTATTGGAGCTGGTGAGGTCTGAATTGGAGCTACAGCCGACCAAAGGAGAGGAGTTTTAGTTAATTAGACCATTGGAGCTTGGAGACGACCAGAGGAGATGGGTTTTAGTTAATTAGAGCATTAGAGGTTGTATTGGGGTTTCAGGTAATATATAGCTAGTCCATGGCCACAGAGGGAGTGGGTGCAATGGTAAGTATTCGACGGTCCAGAGGGATGTGTATTTGGGGTTTTAAACCTGACCAATATTGCACAGAGGGAGTGTGTGTAGTGTTAAATATTCGACGGGGCAGAGGGAGGTGTAATTAGGGTTTTCAGCCTGACCAATATTGGAGCCCGTGAGAAGTATTGGAGCCGATGAGGTTTGAATTGGAGCCAGAGCTAACCAGAGGAGAGGGGTTTTAGTTAATTGGACCATTGGAGCTTGGAGACGACCAGAGGAGAGGGGTTTTAGTTAATTCAATCATTGGAGGTTGTATAGGTATATAAGAAGCTACCATGGCGGATAAAAATGTTGTGGAGCAGATGTGGAGACTTCTCAAAAGGAGAAGTAATAATTTGAATTTGCAGGGGCCTTCTACAGCGAAGTCACAAGTAAATAGATTTATGTTTGCAAACCCTAGATGTCTATTTATATTTTCTCTTTTTGTATTGGGATCTATTCCTTTCTATATATTTACATTTGCAAACCCTAGATATTTATGTGGATGATGAATTTGGTTTGATACATATGATGTTACTATATCTTCCACATTTTTCAATTGAAAACTACCATCAGTCTACACCTCATTAGAAATTGACCAGTTTGTTTTCGTGGGGTGGGTGATTCGGTGCTTGTGAGGGTAATTCTGGTGGTTTCAATTTCCAGTTCTTAGGTGAGGTAAGGTGTTGTTTTCTAAGAGGTGAGGGGATAAAGGCTAAAGGCGAATGGCTTAAGTTGAAAGGATAAAGGTGAAATGCTTTTGTTGAAAGGTGAATAGAAGGCTTCTGGTTAATGGTGAAAGACTCTCTCAAGCCCCTACCCTTGAGAGATACTTTCGCCATTATGTATTCCTTTGAAGGCCTCACCCTTAGTATCCAACATGAGCACTAGAAATCCTTGACATCCTATATTTTGTTCAATGTCGAGACTCTTAAATTTCTAACATATTTCTTGTACTTACACCTTATTTATATCTTATCTTAGTTAAACATTCAATTTTTTGATAGACACTTAGTTCTTTCTCTCTCTTCTTTCAATATTGATTGGGTTCTTGCTTTTTCACTCCCACTTTTTGTGCCTACATTGCATGTATTTTTATTTCGAGAGTAAGGAATAAGTTAATATTTGAGGGAGGGATGATCAGTCCATTCCATGTCTTCCATAGGATTATGTATACCTTTGAAGGCCTCACCCTTAGTAGCCAACATGAGCACTAGAAAGCCTTGACATCCTCCCTTTTGTTCAGTGTTGAGATGCTTAAATTTATATCATGTTTCTTATACTTGCACATTAGTTATATCTTCTCTTAGTTACACATTGAATTTTTTGATAGACAAATTGTTTTCTCTCTCTCTTCTTTCAATATCAATTGGGGAGTTGTTTTTGCACTCCCACTTTTTGTGCCTACATTGAATGTATTGTTTTAATCTCATGGACCTACTTTTATGGTCATTCATTGGAAATTAATAAAATTATCTTACCTTACCTTATCTTGTAAAGACTCGAATCAACATCAATGATTCCAAAGAACTATTGCAACACATTTGAGCTTAATGTTTCTAAATGACTATTGCAACATTTGTAAGGAGAAGACATGTCACAAGATATTTTCAAATGGTATTGTATGAATGTATAATTATATGATGTGTGGATTGACCTATTTAAATTTCAAATTGTATGATTGGATGATGCATTGTCTTCATTTGTTAATAGTCATAATTCATTATTATTAATAAAATTATTATTATTATTTTAATTCTCTATATATCTTATTTATACGCGAGATAAAATAAATTCGCTATGTTCTCTACCCTAATGTACTTTGAAATTTGATGAATCACTGT
Organism: Picea sitchensis; assembly: GCA_010110895.2. NCBI lineage: Eukaryota > Viridiplantae > Streptophyta > Pinopsida > Pinales > Pinaceae > Picea > Picea sitchensis. The sequence goes on along the minus strand of SNQJ01S0089087.1, from coordinate 35,501 downwards.
AGTGATTCTCAAAAAGTGTGTCCCTGTCTTCCTTTCCTTGAATTTTTATGAATATGAGACACACACACAACTAGGTTTGCAATGCATCTCTGGAAATATGCAAATAGTTGTAACCCTCAAGAGCAATGAAATAAAGGCCTTAATGTGTATGTACTATCATTTCAAAAACTTTATAATTACATGAGACCAAAATTTTACATGAAAGGAGTAAATATGCATTTGGGTCTTATATCTCACCAAAAATGTGTCCCACATAAGGATCCCAATACTAAAGCAAGTTTTTCTAAGTAGTTTAGTAAGTCCAAATTGCTTGATCTTTTTTCCTCTGTAATGAACCTTGAATTTATGGCCTCAACAATTTCTTGTTGCATATTGTTGTTCCCATTTTGATCAACATGAAATATAATATCGTTTCCAAGTCCAATATTTCATGCCACATACAACAAATATTGCCTATTCTACATAAAATAGTTGACAAGCCCAATTCAATGCCGAGGTTTTAGTTTATAATTGATTTCTAAATACAATTTATACTAAGATGAATTTATAAGTTAATATTAAGTACTAATATAGCTTAGTGATAAAGCTAACTTTCAGTACATAGATTCCATAGCTACCCATAAGTCTTATGAATGAACAAATTTAAAACAGGATTCCATATCACAACAATCCCTTTGTGCATGCAAGGATGGTAAAAACTTTCATTTGGTTTACTAAGTTGATATAAATTTTAAACGATTCACACAGTAGTATTTTATTTTGATGAAGATTAGTTCGAAGGGGATTGTTGCATATTTATGCTCATGTTCCCATATTTCTCCTAGTGGGGGATGCAGAATGAAAATCCCCCAAGCCCTTCTAAATTCAACTCTTATTGGTCTAAGGATATTGAATTTAGGGATTTGCGTGATAGTGAATGGAAACATATGGACGATTGGTTGGAGGAATCTGTTAAATTTTAATTTAGTGACAATTTTAAAATTGTAAAAATAAAATTTGTTCAGTGGGCCAAATCCAAACTCAAGGATCCATAAGAGTAGACATGGATATTGGAAGAAGAAATTTCTAACTTTTTCAAACCTAACATGAATGGAATTTTCAATGAAGAAGAGATAAGTAACTTAAATATTTTGGAGCCATGAAAAAAATAGTTTCTTAACTAGGAAGAATCAAAATGGAGGAAAACAACTAGAGAAACTTGGGTAGCTTGGGTAGAAAATGGTATAAGATTGAAGAATCCTGCGACCATACTTCAAACTGGGCTGAAATCAAAGGAAATTTTGTGCAATGTTTCAAATTTAATCAAGTAAAGGAACACTTGAAATATGCAACATGTCAAATAAAAATATTTCTAGAAAGTCCTTCACCAACTCTACAAAAATAAAAAGCAAAGATGTTGTTTGATGGAGGATCGACATCGACTTGCAATTTCTTGTTGGTAGAAAATAAGGAAATCTTGATTGCACGGAGGATCGACATGGAGAATATAAAATGGCCATGACAAATATTCCAGTGGAAGAAAGACCATCCATAACTACATAATCATGTGAATTCAGTACTAAGTATAGCCACAAAATACAAACAAGACCAAGAACAACTCGACTTCCCAAAAATATTTACAAAAATTGAACACCATCTTGACGAAGCAAAGCCACCAGAATGGATGGACGCGGAAATAAAAATGAAGGAACTCGACATATCAAATGATGGCCGACCAAAAATGGTGTGAATAGGTGATTATTGGTCTAATAAGAAAACAACTGACATAGTCAATCTACTAAAATAGTATCAATATGTTTTTGCATGCGATTACAAGGATATGAAAGGACTTGTATAGGAAAAGGGTGAAATGAAGATTGAATTGATCCCAAGAGAAAAAACAATAAAAAAATGACCATACAAGTTATAGCATAAGTACAAACCAATCGTTCAAAAAGAGATCGAAGGAATTCTACAAGCATGCATTATTTATCCTATCGACATGGAAGAATGGGCAAGTCCCATGATGGTACAACCAAAGAAGCATGATCCAAAGAAATTAATAATTTGTGTCAATTTATGAGGACTCAATAAACAGACTGTGACAGATCCGTTCCCCACCCCTTTTGCTGATGAAATCATAAATGAAATCATTGGTCATGAATGATATTCATATACTAATGGATTCTCAGGATATAACTAGGTGCCAATAGAAAAAGAAGATCAGGAAAAAACAATATTTGTGTTGTAATTTGGATCTTTTTCCTACAGAGTAATGTCATTCAGGTTGAAGAACGTGCCAACATTTTTTTCAAGAATAGTGGTTAAATCATTCGAAGATTGTATCTACAAAACCATGGTTTTATACTTAGATGACTGGATAATCTATAGTCTATTCAGAAATCACATACAATGGCTTCGACTTATGCTAGAACATTGCAGACAGATTCAACTATCACTAAACATCAGAAAATGCATATTTTCCACTCCTATTGGAATCGTTCTATTACATGTGGTATGTAAAGATGGGCTAAAGGTCGACATGGCTAAGATAAATATTATCCTTCATCTAAAACCACCCGTAAATAAAAAACAAATCAAAATTCTATTGGGTCATACTGGATATTATAGGAAGTTTATATGCCACTACTCAGACGTCACATTCCCAATGGATGAGCTTCTATGAAAATATGTTGAATTCAAATGGAGCCAAGACTGTCAAGAATCCTTCAAATTTTTAAAGAAGAAGTTGGTCGAAGCACCCATTCTCAAATTTCCAGACTGGTCGAGAAAATTTCATGTCCATGTCGATGCCTCCAATGTAGTTGTTGGGTTGGTTTTAGCTCAACCATACAATGCCACAATGGATCACCCAAATGCATATGCAATTTGGAAACTGAATAAAGTAGAAAGAAACTATTCGACTACGGAAATGGAAGCCTTATCAATGATTTTCACGCTACAAAATTTTTGTCACTATTTATTGGAAAGCCCCTTTACATTTTTTACAGACCATCAAGCATTGAAATACTTGGTCAATAAACCAGTTCATCGGGGAAAGATCTGTCGATGGTTACTATTATTTTAGGAATTTGAATTTGACCTAATCATTCGACTAGGGAAAAAGAATGTTCAACTTGATTACCTTTAACGATTAGAAACATGAGAAGATCCGACAAGAATCGATGATGACCTTCCAGACGCACACTTATTCAGAGTTGAAGCTGCACCTAAATATTTAGAATATATTTCCAATTTCTTAGAAGAATGAAAGGCCCCAGAGGACCTCCCAACAAATAAAAACAAAGTTCTAGCCATGAAAGTTGCATCGTTCACAATCATTAACAGATACTTATGCAAAATGGGAATGGACGATGTTTTAAGAAGATGCATGCGAGAACATGAACATGAGGATATCATCAATGAAGCCCATGCAAGAGCAGTCGGAGGACATTCTTAGGCTGACATAACAGCCAAGAAGGTACTACAAGAAGCCCTTTGGTGGTCGACTTTGCATAAAGACTGTCGGGATCAATTTAAAAAAAGTGATAGTTGTCAGAGGCTTGGACGACCTTTGTGGAAAAATGAAATGCCACTAAGTTCAATAAAATCTAATCAAGATTTCGAAATTTGGGCTATCGACTTCGTCGAGCCATTTCCATAGAGGGAAAGAAGAATTGGTGTCAAGTACATCATTATTGTGGTCGAATATGTGACTAAGTGGGAAGAAGTTGAGCCAATCAAATCTTGTACCAAAGAGGTAGCAGTTAAATTAATCTACGAGAACATAATCACAAGATTTGGTTGTCATATGACACTATTCAATGACCATGGAACTCACTTTTTAAATGAAACAATTAAATTTCTACTGGAAAAATTTGTAATCGACCATAGAAAAACGATAGCCTATCACCCATAAGTAAACGGGCCAGTCGAATCCTTTAATAAAACATTACGCAAGGGACTTACAAAGATCTATGACATAAATAAAGATGATTGGGATGATAATATTCCTGCAATTCTTTGGGAATATAGATCATCATTCAAAATATCGACTAGACAAACTCCATTCAAGCTCGTTTATGGCCAAGAAGTCATTATTCCAGTACAATTTTGGACTAATTCCGACATGGTTGAAGCTATAGAAAATTTTGATGAGAGTAAAAACATGAACGACTGACTATACCAACTAAAAAAGTTGGAAGAAGATAGGTTAATAATGATCCATCACCAAGATGTTTAGAAGAAACAACAAAAAGCATGGCATGATCGTCACTTAAAGAAAAAGGATATACAAGAGGGAGACTTAGTCTTACTTTATGACAGTCGTATAAAAGGAAAACCCAGAAAATTGGAAACAACATGGTTGGGGCCTTATGTGGTACTGACTAGAGAGGTCCAAATTAGAACGTTATTGGGGAATCCATTTAAGAAAGTAATTAATGGGCCCTGTTTAAAAAAATATCAAGTATAAAAGAAAAAAATCTTGTTGGAAAAATATAGCAGGGAGTTGCCAACGAGAAATGACTAAACTAACTAATCATACTTATAAGAAATAAACCTTGCCTAAAATTAATAAACAAAAAGAAGTTAGACAAATTCAAGTATAAAATCCTGAAAAGTTAAAGTATTTAAAGAATAGCCATAACACCAAAGGAAAAACAACAATAAAATAAAATGGAGAGATAAATCAACCCTTGGTCAAGCCCAAGACAAAGTAGTAGAATATATTCTTGACGTTCTACACCATCGAACGACTTAAGATAAATAATCATAAGAAAAGAATCAAGAGAAAGGATCAGTTTGGGTGCAAGCGAGCGAGGTTCAAGTGAGCATAGATCAAGAGAATGAATATCATATGAGCACAAATCAAGAGAACGGGATTGGAATGACAAAAGACGACAACATTCATACTCAGTAAAAATTAGAAAAATGAATGAACAAACAATCCATCACTAACATCGACTAAATTAGGGCTCAAGAACTCCCATTGGTCGGCTCTCATATCAACCATGTATCAAGAATTGAAACTTGGGAGGTCGAACCCGAAAAAAAAATTTGGTCGAAGAGATGTCGATGTCAGTAAAATAAGTACATTCAATCCATGATAGGAAAAAATGGACATTAATAATGGAATTAACAATGATCGATGTCATAACGAAAAGTATGCCACAACCACCTACAGATTATCTTATCATGTGCAATGTTCACGAAGAAATCACTAGGATTATCGCACAAGGGATTTTGTACGAGCATCTGTTCAACAACCATAGGGATATCAATGTGAAAAAGGAACCACAAACATTCATGAACTACCCAATTATGATAAGATATCTTCAATCCAATAAAACATAGGAACAAAATCCACACAAGACACATTTGATTTGACTAGTGGTGGAGAGCTAGGCACAACAACGTAATCGACATGAGTACCTTAATTCGACTGATCATATAAATAATGTATCTCTTCTTATTACATATTTATCTTTCTGTCTTCATCTTATACTTCTCCATATTGTAATATTGTAATCAAAATATGAAAAGAATTATTTTGTACAACCCCCACTTGCTCGGGATGAGCAAGGAATTGAGGTGGGGGGATATGTTGTAGGGGCTAGTCGACCCTGTTGACTAGACCCGACGGTCGACTTAAAAATTGTCGATCGACCAACGTAGTTAGAAGTAGAAATCGGTTGGAGTCTTTGTTAACAAATCGACCCTGGAAGTTAAGTAGTTACAACTGTCTTATATAGGTATAAATAGATAAGCGCATGAAGGCTCAGATAACTTCATGTGATAGGTTATATGTAATTGTGTTGTACTATCTATCATATAATAAAAGGATTGTTCTTTGGGCTCTCATTACTTGTGTATGTCTCTATATATGTCTTTGTGTATGCATGTATCTCTATGATGGATATGTAAGATTCTACTGGTAACACTCCCTACTTTCCCTAGATTACAACATTTTTTCTTGTTGTATTCCCTCTCCTTCTTGACTAGAGATTCATCCATTGAAGTAGGTATGATTTCCTCAGCATCTTCCGTCATCATAACAAACTCATTGAGTTGTTTGCTAGCCATCTTCTCTAGAACCATATCTCTTCTCCTTTAGTTACCTTTAGGAACCATATAAAGAAACCTTTGTATTAGTTGTCACAAATAGGACATACATAAGGTTAACTTTGAAAACATAACCACAATTAGGTCAAATTTTGTTCAAATAGTTGGAATGAAGAAAATACTTTTGAAGCTTGAGAAGTATCAACCCTGATTTAATTTGTATATGTCAATACTAAAAATAGGGCTTAGTTATGATTCAAACAAGATCTTGTGTCTTCAAATGTCACTCAAGGTTAGACTCAAGATAAGCTCAAAAATACTAAGGGTATTAGATACTTAGTGCAATGCATATTCAACAATCAATCACAAAAGGTATTTTAAGTAAAGGTGCATGCAACACAATCAAGGAAAGTGACGTTCTCTTAGGTTGATGTAAAAGCATGTTCAAAAATAAAGATCCATTTCTCAAATTAAACCATATTCATAATTTGAATGAGAGTCTAGGAAGGAAAATGTGACATATTTTACTAGAGACTGGGAATCTTACTACCCAAACTCGAAATTAAACAATATTTGAATATAATGAGTCAAACATTAGGACTAAACATTCAATTTCATCATGCACGCAACATTTGTGACTCAAATTCACGAATTAATATATGAGTGATAAGTAAGCATTTTTGGAATGAGTACCTAGAGAATGTAAGAAGTTGATAAGAATAAGGATCTGAAAGGAAAATGCTTTATTGTCACCTCGAGAACTCAAGCATTATTAATAGGAATAAGTGATCTCTTTAATTGGCCATGCTTCTAGTTTCACAATTTAAAATCAAGGCAAATGCTTCCTTGTCACCTCTACAACTCATGCATTATTAATAGGAATAAGTGATCTCTTTAATTGGCCATGCTTCTGGTTTCATAATTTAAAATCAACATATTGGAGGAGTTCAATTTGTTTTAAAACTTGAAGAATGACAAGTCTTCTCTAAATTTGAAGGGACGAGTTAGTAAATTTGAGTTTTCAACTGGTGTTTGAAAGAACAAGCACAAATCACAATACTATCACAACGTGGGAGAATTCCCAATTATGAGATTTAACAACCAAGGGTACCTTTTTCTTACATCATAACCTTGCGTTGAATGTTGATTGTACAACAATTTTTAAAAAGTTTATTCAACGTAATGGAAACATTATGGAGGCCCGATTGGTGATCATGAACAATCAAGAAGTCATAATTGCTCTTCCATTATGATAGAAAAGGGAAGTCCTTACTTTGAAATAGGGGAGAATTGATACATTAGCACATGCACTCAAATGAGGCCTAAAAGCATACTCTAATTTTGAAAATAAGATCCAATAACTTCAATTTGTTTAGAATTCGACCCTGGACATAGATTTTCATCACTACAAAAAATTAGTCTCATTGTGTGAATAAGGTATCAGTTCGAAAAGTGATGATATAGGGAGACCTAATCAATATATCCAACCCTACTTAGCAATCAACGGTTAGACATATCATAGTGAACTAAACCCTACTTAGCAATCAATTCAATGGGTGAACATATCACAATGAACTATAGGATAGCCCAATTATGAGATCAGTTTGACTTTAAAACCATGAAGGAAGACCATTGTAAGAAAGACATGTCTAACCTGAGAATCATGCCTACTTCAAAAAACTAGTGGAGTAAAGAGAAAATTTTCATGTTAGGTGAACCAATTGATAGATCATATGTGATTTTGAGATGAAGGAAAATATAAAAAATGAAATAAAAAGTTGGACCCAATTTGTTTATAATAAATCAATACATTAGTTTGAACACATTGACCATGAAAAACTAATATGAAATTAGTAAGGTAAATGAATGTAGTTCGACCTCATAGAAAAACGATTGGATTCATCATTTTAAGTGATTAGTCAACCCGACTAAAGGGAAAGTCTTGTTACATGAGATATGTGTGGGCTCTTGGCCATGTGGGTGAGACCACTTATCACCCACATGGCCTCACCCTCCACGTTGACTTCACCTAGGTAACTAGCATAATGGTTTCTTGAATTTTAATTAACCTTTGCGTAGCTTCCATCTTGTTTACATCATCGTGCAACCTCTTTCAATAAAACTATGCATTGTAATTCGATTTTCATTAGTTTACTCCCATAAATAAATTATTTAAAATTTTTAAACTTAACCTAATTAACATATTTGAAGGTATACCAAAAGTCAACTGACATTTGTTTTTAAGCATCGTCCAACCAATAAATCCTATTAAGATTTTCTTGGTTCTACTCTATTCCCCACCTAAACGTGAGATCCAAAATAAACGTTAAATCGCTTGTCTAAATATAATAATTAAAATAATAAAAATGTGCTTTCCTACAACAAAAATACCCGCCCTCACGTTCATATGGAATATCTTCATCCCATGTCTATTAATTTTATTAGTAAAGTCGGTACCCTCATTTTCTAAATTAAATGGATGCGTTGTATCATGGTTTGTAAAAAACATAATTGTGATTTTAAAATGAGGAGGTAAGTCAACTTCTCCAATATGGTTATCAACTCACCGGACTCGTGCTAGAGTCAACCAACCACTACGTCATTTTACTTAAAGTGATGATCATTTAGGTTTTTCTTCAATTAAGATCATGATTATTTATTCGAAATAGATTAAAATAATCTCTAACAATGTGTATCAAAAGTTTGATACTTATATATTGGGATTTGGTTTCTGAAGAAGTAAATATGATCATTGTGTGTATTTCAAGCTAGTTGGTAATCATTCTATTTGTGTGGTCTTGTATGTTGACTAACAAGGAAATCATCAAGGATGTCAAAACTTAATTGTCTTCTAAATTTGATATGAAAGTTCTTGGTGCTGCAAATTTTATGTTGGGTATGGAAATTAAAAGAGATGGGGCAAACATGAAACTTCGATTGAATTATAGGAAATATGTAGAGATATTATTACAAATATTTATTAAGCAGGAATGTAAACCGATCAAGGTCCCTATTTGTGTGGGTGTAAATTTATCTGCAGATCAGTGTCCCAAGACATACGAAGAGAAAGAGGACATGTCCCATGTTCCCTATGTTGGTGTTGTTGGAAGTTTGATATATGCAATGGTCTGTACTAGATCAGACATTGCCCATGTAGTGGGAGTTTTGAGCAGGTATATGATGTCAAAACCATGGAAGGATAATTGAATAGTTGTAAAGAGGGTTTCAAGGAATTTGCATGGCACTATAGATTATGAAGTTTGCTACCAACAAAGACCTAGACTAGACAAAGTGTTAGATGTACATGGATTTGTTGACACATGCTAGGATGGAGATATGGATCACAGAAGATCTACAAGTGGTTATGTGTTTAACATATTTAGAGGAGAAATCAGTTGGATGAGAAAGAGACAAGTTGTATCCGTACTCTCAACTATAGAAGTTGAATACATGACAACCACCCATCCAGGTAAGAAAGCTATATGGTTATAGAGATTGTGTTTAGGTATTGGGTTTGTACAACAAGTGGTAAGGTTAGACTATGAGAGTCAAAGTGCAATATTTCTAGCAAAGAACTCTGCTTATCATTCTAAAATGAAGAATATTTATGTTCAGTACCACTTTGTGAGAGAAATGGTTGAAGACAAGAAGGTGTTGTTGATGAAGGTTGACACTTTGAAGAATGTTGTAGACTCATTGATGAAGTATGATAGTACTGAGAATTTCTCTTCGAGTAGAGAAGCAATGAACATTGTTGTCCTAAATTGTTGATCTTATAAAACTTGGGCCCCCTTGTTTTTAAAGAAAACAACAAGTGGGAGAAAGTTGGGAATGTATTATATTCTTTGCATGGTTACCTCCATGCATTGTTCATATGCATTGGCCACATTGGGAGGGTGTCCCTTTTGGCTTAATTTGTGTTTTCTTAGCCATTGGTTTTTCATCCCATTGTAATCTAATCTTGGTTAAGGAATAGGGTTGTAATTTAATTCAGGTTAATTGATTTGGTTTTTGGATGCCATGTAATATCTAAATATTGTATTATGTATAGTCAAGTTTATACAATGAAGAATATAGAGATGTAGCTCTAAGTTTTACTAGTTTTTATAGTTAAGGGTTTGGAGGGTAAATATCTATGTATTGTGTGTGTGCCATTGTTGTTGTTTCTATTTTTCTTAAGAATCCATATGCATTATTTCACTTCAAATGTTGAAAAAGTACAAACAGAAGCAAGCCAATCATTGCAAGAGTAAAATAAGTAAATCCTTGGTTAGAGGTAACACCTCCCTCATTGGTAGAAATAGGGAAAATGTATGCACTCTAGTACCTAAATTGTTTTCTAAAGGTAAAACAATCCTTGACTAGAACATGAATCAATGCATTACTATCTTGGAGAAAACTTTTGTGGCCTTTAAGCATTTTGGGAATTCTGGAAATGAAATGTTTAAGGGGGGTATTGAATGGCATCACCACATTCCGCAGATATAGATAAAATAGAAAAAATGCAACTCTCAGATGTCTTGCTATATTGAAAGAGGAATCACTATTTTTGGGAGAAGCACCTCTTATGAAATTCATTGGAGAATCAAAGGACTGGGTAGATCTAAGAACTAGCATTCCAAGAGAGAGGTGGTGTTTAAAGACACAGTTATGAAACTTAAAAACAATTGAGCATAACCCATCATACATATCACATATTCACCATTCACTTACTTAGAGATCGACCCATAGGGGCATACTATATAGCACCAATATGTAACCAACTCCCTTAAATTGAGGAAGACAAGGTCCACATACATTGGTTAGGGAGCATAATAAGCTCCTTAATTTTTGCCTTGATCTTAGCACCAACAAACTATTTTTTCTACCCAACTGATTGCTTAGTTGACCATCTAGTCAATCGCTTTGTTGTCCACTCAGTCAACTTCTCAATTGACCACTCAATCGACCTCTTAAAATCAACTAGAAGAGTCCACTAAGAGTTCGATTGAGTGGTCAATTGAGAAGATCTAGAGGTGTGAACCTACATGGATTATTTTTCCAACACCCCACCTTCAACACAACACTCTAGAGATTTAGGATGTGAAATTAATTTAGTGAGGCGATCCCTCCTAATTGCAGCTTCATGAAGCCCAATAATAGCCCAAAGTTTCACAAACTTAGCTTCCAAGAAAGGATTCATAAAAATATCCACAACTTGATCATGCATCCTGCAAAAAAAGAAAGGATTCATAAAAATATCCACAACTTGATCATGCATCCTGCAAAAAACAAGTTTTACAACATTTTCTTGCATTAACTATCTCAAACAATGAGCATAAAGCTCCACACGTGCTTCATTTTATTGTGTGCAACAAGATTCTTTGCAACTTGTGTTACACTTTGATTTCTACAATATACCACAGTTGATGTCATGATTGGAAAACCAAGTTTTCCCATGAGATGTTGAGTCCACATAGCCTTTATTTCAACATGCACTACACCATGATATTTATCTTCTATGATCGATAAAGAAACCACCTTATTCTTTTTACAAGACCAAACAATAGCTTTGGAATGTTACACACCAAACAACCAAATAACATAAAAATAGAAAGAGAAGTAACTCTATGCCTTGAGAATGAGATAGAAGAATGAATGGGAAACCCCTTCGAGGGGGTAACCTCCCTTTACGATATAACGAAAGAAAAAATGAGATGATATCTAAAACTAGCTATCCTTGGTATATATAGGATAAAAATGGTACAATTATAGTGAAAGGGTCTAGCTAAACATTAAAGGGACTAGATAAGCAATAAGGACAACACTAATATAACAATATGAATGTAATAACTCGATATCTAGGACTTAACATGCCCCTCCTCTTCAAGCAAGTGTTTCCTTCAAAACTTTATTAGTTGTGGATGTTTCTACATGAAGAATGCACCTTCCAATGTCACCTCTTTTACTAGTAGGTTCTTCCACTTGATGAGGTCCTCAGTGATTACTTGATTTCATAGTTGCTTGATCTATGTTTCAAGGATTGTTTTCATTCCTATTATGATTTTACCTTATTCATTAATCTTTGGTAAAATAGTATGAATTAGGTTCTTGTCATTAATTACCTACTTTAAGAAGAAACATGGAGAATTGGATGTACACGTGAAGATGGAGGCAACTCCAATTTGTAAGCCATACTTCTATTCATGCACAACACTTTATAGGGACCATAGTACTTGGGTGCTAATTTATTATCCTTCTTTTGTTGCTTGAGGGACATCAATTTGTATGGTTGTAGCCTCAGAAATATTCAATCCCCCACTTCAAAATCCCTTTCGTTGTGATGTTTATATGTTTGTCATTTTATCCTATTTTGTGCTATAGTAAATGTTTTTGTCAATAGTTGGACAACCTCTTCTTGGTGCTCTATGTAATCCTCCAATTCTTGAACCTTCACTTTCCCTCTCAAGAGTGATGTGACAGATGGCGGATGATAGCCATAAAGTGCCATAAATTGGGACCTTTTTTATTAAGTATGGAAGCATGTATTTTAAAACCATTTTTCCAAGGGAAACCACTTGGATCATTATGCCTATTTATTATATGAAAATCAATAAAGATACCCTTCTAGACATGTATTCACAACCTTAGTTTGCCCATCAAATTAAGGATGGTAAGAGGAGTTATGAACCAGTTTAGTACCAAAACAAGAAAATAATTCAGTCCAAAAATAACCAGTAAAAATTGGATCTTTATCACTTACAATAATATTTGGGATTACATGTATATTATTAATTGTTTCCATGAATGTTGCAACTACTATGTTTTCTTTAAAATGATGAAAAAGAGAGTAAAAATGGGCATACTTTATGAGCCGATCCACCACTACCATGATGACATTATTTCCTTCACAATTCGGTAGACCTATATTGAAATCCATTGAGACCCCTTACAAACATTGATTTGGTATGGCTAATGGTCATAGAAGAACCATGGTCTTGATTATCTCTCCCTTATTCTATTGGCAAACCAAACATTCAGCCACAAACTTATGATAGTTTTAAGAGCTTCCTAGAAAAAATTCTTCTTGATCCTATGGTACGTTTTCAGGAACCCTGAATGTCCTCCTATTGGAGAAGTGTGCAATTCCAAAAGGACCTTCTACTTAAGCTAGGAATTCTTGCATAAATATAGGTAATCTTGATACCATGGTGAATCATTCCTCCACACAAATTTATCTAATGCATTCAAGTACTCTTATAGTTTTTGAATGATCTCACATACCTTCTGATATTGCTTCCAATCTATCCTTGCTTATTCTCACTGATCATATTGTGGAATGGAAATAGCACAAAGTAATCTCTTTGTGTCTTTTTCTTTCCTTGAAAGTGCATCTTCCACCACATTATTTTTTCCTTTTTTAAGATAATTTCAAAGTCATAACCTAACATCTTTGTAGCCCATTTTTTTTTCATTACAAAGATAATCATTGTTCTAATAAATACTTCAGACTATCATGAGTTGTTTCACCTTGAAGCATCTTCCTACTAAGGGTTCCATTTCTTACCTATGTGCAATATGGCCAACATTTCATTTTCATAAAGATTGCAAAATTTGCTTCAAAAATGCTTTTAAAAAAGGGACAATTAATTGGGCAGATAAGAATGTTTTGTGGATACTATTGAGAGTAACTATAGAAAAAGGAGCTTTGAAAATCCAAATCCTAAGAAACTCAAGACTAATCATTGATTATATTAATGGTAAAGTAAACCTCCAAATTTTGACCTACTGTAAAATTTTAAAAAGAATTAAGGCATTCAAATTTTTTTTATGTATTTTGAATACATATATAGAACTAAATGTTCGAATTCGATGAGTTTTATAAGCAATCTCTAAGTATGCACACATGTACTTTACTAAAAAGGAGGAAGAGGAAATATTTCATCATCCAAACATCTTCAAATCCATAGATTATTAACTTTGATTGATGAGATTAGCCACAATAAAAGATCTCACCCTCAAAGGGGATGCTTAAAATTTTGATGTCATTTTGTTTTACTTTATATGTGAAGAAGTTCTAGACCTGTTATAAATGCTTACATTTTGTTTTTTGGTATTAGCCTATATGGATATACTTCTTTCAGTGGTATAAAGAAATGATATTATTAGTCCCTGCCTTCGGCATGGACTATAGCAATTGGTATTTCATTGACTTTCCATTAGTTTGAGTTTGACTTAAAAAAATTTGAGTTTTTCCCAAAGTTTAACATTACAGATTGATCTTTAAAAAAAAATTAAACATTTTTCTGAAATGTGATTCGTTGAAAAAGTGAACTTCTTATTGTTGCGGCAAGGCTGAAGGATGTAAGGAAATAAATGTAATACCTTACCATATTTGGATGTATTGTCTCACACGAAGGAGATCACCGTGAGTCACATGGAGGAGCAACTCCTTTATTACAAATGAATAAATGCAAATGTACCAGCCTTCTGTTTTGGCTTCATCTGATTCACTAGTAGCGTCGCTGCCAATCCAAATAACATGTAAGAGCATACTTTCTGGTCAAAATTACATCCTAGTGCAGATTCTTAAGTGCACCCAACACTTACATGTACGTGTTTATAAAGGTTCGTTTGACGGTTATTTATTTTAAGAGTTGTAACTAATGATAATTCTTAAGTGCACCCAACACTCACACGTACTTGTTTATAAAGGTTGGTTTGATGGTTATTTATTTTAAGAGTTGTAACTAATGATAAAGTTATATTACAAGTACTCGATATTATTATCCATAAAGGAGAGATTGATTTATTTTTTCAATTTTTATTAAAACAAATTAATTTTAATTATATTAAAAAATAAAAAAAAATTATTATACATATTGATAAAATGGAAAAATCAACTACCCTAGTATTACCAAGCTAAAGACATTGTATTTTAAAAACAAATGTATATGCCATTATCCATGCTTCACCATTTCTACCTTCCCATTTCAAACAAATAATAGTAATCCTATGGAGTTTTAGGCTTTATCTCTAAAATTGATGTAATTGTAATTAGTATGAAGGTTCTTCTTTTTATTCCTTTAAAAAAAATAAAAAATTAGGAAGGTTCTTCGTAAACACCTAATTTTGTGAGGTAGTCTCTTGTGTAAATCCAAAGGGAAATTGCTCTATCACCATTCCCCACATATTTTGATTTTCAGGTCATCCCTTTACCATATCGGGGTTTATATTATAGAGACGCATTAGGATACCCATGTTTCCCATAAAGGGAAAACATATTTCCCTAAACACATAAACCAAAACAGTCAAAATATCATAAGAAAAAATTATAGTCATTTACATGTGTTTTATACAAATACAACCAAAATTTCTTATCCTCATTTCAAGCTTTTTTCTTCAAATAAGTCTATGTATTTTGAAGCTTATATAGTTGCAAGGGTTTTAACATTGTTTTTGGACACTGTGGAAGAGTTTGAGTTTTTATTGTTCCTTCATGGTTATTAGTTTTTTGTTTTCATTAAACATATACATAAAATAAATAAAATATGAAAGCAAAACCCCCAAAATGTTTTCATTAAACCTATACATAAAATAAATAAAATATGAGAGCAAGACCCGCCAAAAAAGAGGGCAAACAACTAAATACATAAATGAAAATAAAGACTGTGTTTACCTTCCCCTTTAATGCTAGATGTAAGTATTTAAATAATGATTGTTATTTTAGATTTGTTATAGTTTTAAATAATAATGGTTATCATTTTCTAAACTTGTCCTTTTAAACCTCCAAGAAGTAGGGACTAAACTGCCATGCAGCTCTTGTTATTCAAAGAAATGGATTATTGTCAAAAAATAATAATTTGACAGTTTTTTCGATAGTTATTTTTATGCTCATCAAAAACCTTATTTAAATGCTTCCATATAAATTATAACATATATTCTTCATTTATTCTTAAAATTGTATATTAAAAAAAATAATAATATTCAAACTAAAAATCAAAGTAAATTATAAATTAATATTAATATAATATTATAAAAGGTAATATTAATATAATATATAAAATACATCATAATAAAATGAAAATATCTTTACAAAATTTGGCACAACTTTAAATAACTAAGATATCATAAATTAATACTAAATTGCATTAGTGATAGTTTACCATTTTTGAAGTACACCCCTTAAAAATAATTGACCATATATAAGCATGCTCAACCAGATTTGGATGCCTTTCCTTCATGTGATCCCTGTTAAAAATTATTTGGGAAAACATACACATCCATCATAAACTTAATCCAAATATCACAATGTAAATAGGAAGGCCCCTCTTAAAAGTAAATATAAACTTAAGAAAACTCCAAAGACTTACATTTATAAAGCTAGATATTGGGGTTAGTTATTTAAATGTGTTATAAACTCATACATTACTACTCGATTCAATTTTTATAAACTTATTGGAATGGGAATACCTTAATTATTAAAGGAAATTTGAATAACTAAATAGCATAATATATTTTAAAAGCATTTTTTTCCAAATGAAAATTTTCTCATAAAATTGTATTAATAATAATTTTAAAAATATCTTCAGAAATGAGCAAAATTGAAACTGGTAGTCAAAAAATATCAATGTCAAAATCAGCGAGGTTTTTGGTAGAATAACCTTCTCACTATCCAAGCATACCCTATCATGAGGTGAAAGCAACCTCCAAATACATCAAAATATAATCTGAAACTTATAAGAAAAGGCAAGAGAATTCTAGTGCCCATAGGAAGGGACTACATCGGAAAATATTAATCGAAGGAGAAAGTTTTAAGGAGAACTTAAAAGACATCCACTTGGAAAGTGAGACCAGCCTTTTCGCCATCCCAGAAGTAATAGGAAATCCTTCCTTTTGGGGTTGTGAGGGATTTCTTAGATAGTTGGTTGGCCTCCTCATTTGCTTCTCGGTAGATATGTTGAAAATGAATGCCTTTAAAAGTGGGAATCAATTCCTTTATTCTACTTTTCCATCCTTCAATACTGATAGTTTGTAGCACCACTTTCTATTTAAGCCACTAAATGACAACTTTTGAGTCCCCCAAAACCTAAATATAATGAAGATCCAGCAGCTTTGTAACAGTAAGCGTAGCCCATGCTCCTAATAAATCGGCTTTTGTGTTTGTTCCATCACCACAATTAAAAATCCATCGATAAGCTTGTGACTTTGGGCATTTTATAGCTCCCCCCACTCCATAGTTGGATCCTCCTACTAACGCCACCCCATCAAAAAAGGTTAAAGCATATCCATTCATCCTTAAAATTGAACTCAGTCTTAATCCCTTCTCATCGCTGACTGGAGGATAAATATTTAGAATATCTAGAATATTATACACCACAGCCCAAGCATTTGGACACCAGTTGTCATATAAAGTCTTGTTTCTCTCTTTCCAAATAATTCAGAAGGTTATAATTGACAGTCTTTTAGAAAAGTTTTTATTCAGAACCCAATTTTCCATATTTTCCATGAGAGACTGGTCATCCCAAAGGAAATTACAATTTAGCATTTTAGCACTCTTTTCCCAAACCGATCTGGTGAAGACGTAGACAATGAAAATATGCTTTGAATTTTCTGCCATCGGTCCAGCTTTCCCTTTCCGTTGTAAATTGTCCCAGGTTAGGAATTTATTATGATTAGCCAGCCAAAAGAAAAGGTTTAACTTCAAAGGAAGTCGCCACTTCCATAAATTTCTTTGCCAACCGTTTTTCACTGGTCGAAAATGTGAGGCCAAGATGGCATCGTATACATTTCTGATAGAGAAATCCACGTTTTTTCCATCGCTCGACCACATCAAAACGTCTTTCATATTTGGATTTATAGTTACGCCAACACCATTTAAATCTGTTGTAAAAGATTTCCAAGCAAATGCTCGCAGATCTGTCAACTCCAAATCATCACTTGACACCCAAATCAGTGTAGCCGTGACTGGGTTTCTTACAATCATTGCATGAGATAGGCAGAAAATACCTTTTTTATTGATATGGTTAATTAAATCAGATGGAAGGATAGCTCTTTCTCCCAATCCGAGAATTTTGTCCTTACCTATCATGATATCGTGCCCTTCTCCTGGATGCCAACTGATCCAGTGAAGAATAATAGGGACTGTGCGTACAAGACTAGACCAAAATCATGAGGTGGAATTTGATAAGTGCCTCGATTCCTTGATCCAATTGATGAGTGGAGAGTTTTGAAGGCATTTTTCCATGATTATTCTGTGCCAAAGGTTGTCTTCATTTATTACCTGCCACAGTGAGGAGGTAATTAGTGATTTATTAAAAACAGAGAGGTTACTCAGACCCCAGCCCTCGAGCTTCTTTGGTCTGGCTATGACTTCCCACCTGCATAAATGATAGTGATTGTTTGTAGAGTGCCCATTCCAGAGGAAGTTAAACATAACTCTTCTAATCCGATTTATAACCGAATAGGGTAATGCTTCCAGTGACATCCAAAAGACTGGTTGGGCCTCTAGAATGGCTTTGACCAAGATGACTCTGCCTCCTAATGACAACCATTGGTTGTACCAAGTCCCCGTCTTCTTTGTTAATTTAGTAATAATCCAGTCCCAGTCACTTGTGTGTTCCACCCCTGTCTTTAGTTGGTAACCTAAATACTTGAAACCTCCCGAGAGTGGGCTAAAGGTAAAAGGAAGAATTTGTTTAAAAGGAACCAATTCAGCCTTCAATAGGCCTTCAAACAACACAATGGTCTTTGCAGGGTTTAATGAAAACTCGGATGCTTTGCAAAATAAGTCAATCAATTTCATGATTTCTAGCCATTCGCTAAGACTCACCTTTGACAGAATTAATACATCATCCACAAAAAGGAGGTGTAGAATTTTAACAATCATTGACACTTTTATTCCTGTGAATGTACCTCTTTCCAATCTATTTTTCAACAATAAGCTAAGGCCTTCCATCACTAGGATGAAGACCAAAGGCAACAATGGGCAACCTTGACGAATACCCCTTCCACTTATGAAAAATTTTGTAGTTTCTCCGTTAATTAACACTGCAAAGGAGGTTGAAATAACACATGACATTATCCAGTTAGTCATATGTAGCCCTGTTCCAATTT